>JAASFS010000520.1:0-16570 GCA_023333865.1 Globisporangium perplexum | reverse complement strand
GATGAACATGTAGAGTCCGAGCAGTCCGCGGAAGCGCCGGAAGAGCAGGTACTTGGTGTACACGGGTGTACGCAGGTGGTCGATCTCCATCTGCCGCACCATCGCGATCTGGTATTTGAGCATGTTCATGTTGAATGCTGATGACTCCTCAGTGCCGTGCACTCACAAGTTGTTATCCGCGCGTCTTTTTGCTCTGGATAGCAGTCGATAGTGAAAAAATGCCGGATTGCTCGCTCGTTAGTTCGTCACTTTTTTGTCGCTGTGTCCGTCTCGTTTGACATTTCGCACTTAGCCGAGGCATTTCGTCATTGCGTTGCGCGGAGCATTCCTGCTTCCACATCCCCCGAGCATGACAACCGCCACCACTCCGCCTGCTCTGCCCGCTGCTGGTGCTGCAGCCGCCGCCGCCACCCCCGCCGCAGGCGCAGGCCCCGATGACGGTGAGGCGCTCGCCGTGGCCCCGGTGAGCATCAAGCCCAACCTCATGCTCATGTCTAACAGCGAGCGCGGCAAGTACTACCGGCGCAAGCGCAAGCTCTTCGCCGCGGAGCTCGAAGCCAAGGTGGCGCGGCTACGGCGCCACGTGCGCCAGCTCGAAGGCTCCCGGCAGCTGCAGAGCGAGCTGGTGCTCGGGCTCCACTGCACGCCGCTTGGCTCGCTCGCCCGGCTCACGCGCGAGTACTACGTGCAGTTCGAGTTCGGCACGCCCGTGGAGCTGCAGCCGCCACCCGCGCCTGGGACGCCGCCCGTGCGCGTGGCCGTCGCATCGCCCCAGCAGATCGGCTTCCTGGGCGCCGCGATGGAGGGCCGCGTGGGCTTCGGCGACTTCGCCGGCATCGCGCTGCTCGTGGACCAGTGGCAGCGCTACTCGGAGTACCACTCGGAGCTCTGGTTTGAGCTCAAGTCGCTCGACGTGCGCGTCCCCGAGACGCAGCGCGACGCCGACGCCGACACCGACACCAACGGGAGCGATGACGCCGAGCCGCCGCAGCCGGTGATCGAAGTGCGCGCGGACCTCCACGTGTGCATCACGCGCGAGACGATTGAGCAGGTCTTCCCGCGGCTCATCGCGGAAGGCAGCCCGCTCGTGGACGAGCTCACGGGGCTCGAGGTCGCCTACTCGTGCGTGAACCACTTCTACTTCACGCGCGAGGGGAAGATCGCGCGCTACGACCCGTACGTCGACTTCCTCAGCGCGCTCGTGCGCAAGATCCGCACGCTCGCGGGCGTCGCGTACATACTCGACCACGCGCGCATCGCCAAGGACCACATGATCGGCGTCCTGGACGACGACGGTGGCGCTGACGCGCGCAAGCCGGCGATGAGAGCAGCATCACGACTAACTCACAGCGACGACGAAACCGCCGGCGCCGCGCACCTGGCGAGCAGTCTGGACTCGGTCGACGCGCAAGCAGACGCGCTGCGTCCGTCGTCACCGGCAGAGAACAGGTTGACGCTGGACTTCATCCTGTCGTGAAGGCGTAGGCGGGGGTCGCGAGTTCTCGAAGAGCAAGAGGTGCATGATCAAGCGATTCTGTGTGCGTCTACGCCGAGTCTGTGAGCAGCGGCGCCACGACGCACGCGGCGAAGAGCTTCTCCACGGCGGCGTCCACGAGCGCCGTGTCCCCTCCGAGCTGCAAGCGCATCTCCACAACCGCCGTCGCGTAGAGTTGCTGCACGGCGCGCAGCACGCGCTCGTCCAGCCGCTTCTTCGACACGGTGGCGCCGCTGGCGTCTCTGTAGGGAACCTCATCACTCAGGGTGTTCTCGATGTACTGCAGCGCTCCCTGTGCGAGCACCGGGCAGAGCCACTGCTCCGCGACTTGGAGCTGCGTCTTGGAGGAGGGCGGAAGTGGGTTGAGCGGGTCACCGAGTCCGAAGTGCGTCTCTCCGCTACGCGTTGGCGCGAGTGCCTGGAGGAGATCCCTGTACGCGCTCTCCGGACTGAGCGTCGAGGCTGTGCGCGTGCTCACGCCTGCAGCGCCGCCCTCGTGCTCGCCTTGCTCGAGGATCAGCTGCTTCCTGCGCGCTGCGATCGCCTGCTGCAGGCTGACGTACTTCTGCACGTACACTGGTAGGTTGGCCAGTCCGTATTGGCTGAGCGTCTGCGCGCTGACTGCTGCAGCCAAGCAGAGCAGCACGCTGGCGATCGCCGTGAGCTTCATCTCTCGTGCGAGTCGACGCTGAGGAGGAGCTGCTGGAGGCGCGAGATAGGATGTGTGAGTGACTAAGAGGATCAGAGGACTGGAGGACGGCCAACCTCCACTTCCACGCGTTCGGCATCGCATCATATCGGACTTCGTCTGAGGACGGAGAAACGCGATGTCCGGACAAGATCGAGTGAGATCAGAGCTGCTGGGCTTTGAGGACACCGACGCCATTCCCACTCTCACTCTCGCTTCACGCTCGGACTGCTCGCGACAGGAAGGCATCCCGACCCAGATGCGTCGGCTCGGTCGCCTGCTCCTGCTCCTCGAGGCATCGCTTCACCTCTTCTCGAGCGGCGTGTCCTCTGCGACGACGAGCCCGGAGTGCTTCGCGAGGTTCAGCTCGTCCGTCTCGCTCTCGAGCATTCGCGCCTACGCAGCGGCGAAAGAGGTGGTCGACGTGTTCGACAGACGCGAGCCCGGGGAGACACAGACCTACGAGAAGCAGCGGTACTACCTCGCGGTGTGCCCCATCATCGGATACTGCGTCCAAGGAGCGTACGCATACAACTCCTACTACTCTCCGTGTCAGAGCGGGATCCTGGCCTCCATCGACAAACGGCAACGCGGAACGCTGCTCCAAGACCTCGACGACTGCGTGTGTGGATATATGCGGCGCCAAGTGTTCGACTCCGTGAGGTCGCTGTCCAGGTGCCAGGTCGCGGATGGCGGTGATCCGCACACGTACCACACCGAGTACCTTGAGATGGTTCGCCGACAGCAGTATCTCATCCGGAAGCGAGTCGTGCTGCTCGGTGGTCAGACACTGCTGGCAGAATACGACAAGCTATTCGAGCACTGCGTGTTCGGACAGCTCGCGGAGGCTGTGAAGCCGCTGGAGGTCACGAAACCCAGCGCAGCGTCGAGCAAAGCACCAGCAGCGTCGTCCTCTCCACAAGACGCGAGTCTGCCGACGCCCGCGAGTAGCCGAGGCAGCAGACTCGGAGTCTTCCGCATGCTGATCAGCGCCTGGATGCTCGTCGGAGTGATTGGCGTAGCTATCGGGATACGCTTCCGAGGAACCAACGTCCTCTCCGGCTGGGTCCCGCTCGTGAACATGGACCAAATCCGACGCGCGTACGACGACGACGACGATGACGCTCTCGATCTTTCGACAGCACGAGCAGCTCCCGTTGTCCCAGCTCCGTCATCTGCTGCCACCGACACAGGCGATCTTCATACTGCTGGTCCTACTGCATCCGATGAATCAGTCGTCGGACCGAGCGCGGATGCTGTCGCGAGTCTCGTGGACGGTACGATGGTGGAGCCGTCCCCGCAGAGCAGACTGAACCATCCAGACTGAAGCAGGAGTTGGCGGCGATGCACACAAGAAGAAGTTGACGAACGAGCGAGCGACTGAGAGTAGGAAGGACGCAGAGTGACGAGAGCGAAGAGCGAGGATGGTACTGCGGGGAGGCTATCGCTGGTATCGATTGCTCTCAACCACGAAGTGCACTCGCTACTGCGACAGCTACTTGGGGAAGACGAGTGCGAGGTTTCTCGCGACGCACGAGTCGAAGAGGTGCTCGTACCACTCGAGGTGCAACTTGTCGCTCTGTAGGTGGAGACTGATGCGCTTGATCTCGTGGATCCACTCGATGTGCTCGCGGATGTCGAGCTGAAGCTCTTTCGAGCCTTGGTCGGTGTCCTCGTACTCGTCGCTGAACAGAAGCTCCACTGCGTACTGCTGGTCGATCTCCGCTGTGATCTCAGCCGCCAGACTCGCACACATCCACGCCTTTGCAGAGTCCTCGATCTTTTGCGGAGTGTTGGGGCGAGTGGAGTCGAGGAAATGGCCCTGCTGGTGGTGGGCACTGCGAAGGAACTCAGCGTACGGGAGTCCTTCGATCTCGAGTGCTTCGGGTAAGGATAAGTGTAGTGTGCTCACAACGTCTCGCGCGAGAGAGTCAACAGCAGCGAACAATATCTGTGCTGCCGCGGAGCGTGCGCCAGCCTCGGTCTGCGCGTCGTACTCGTCGAGGCGGTTCATCACCCTCACGAACGCATCCAGGCGTGCAGCGATCGCCGATGATGACCTCAGCGACGCTCTGCTGAGCTCGCACCTCGCGAGCAGTTCAATTGCGACGACAACCGGCAGCACCATGAACCTCCACCACGCCATCGCGCTTGTCCGTGCTGCACGTCCGCTGGTAGGCGAGTGGGGGTGGAGGACGAGAACGAACAAGCTCCCCGTTCTCTGATGCTAGCAGTTGAGAAACAGCCGACTGATCGACTGGTCGATCAAGGTGCGGTGCAGCCTTTGCTTCCTGCGTGACGAACGATGGCGCCTCGGAAGCCTCTCCCCGCGCTTCTCCTCCTGGTCGTGTACTTCGCGCTCGAGAGCGCGGCGACCAATGCGCAGGCCGTGACGCGCACTCAGCGGAAGATCGGCTGCGGCGGCTCACTGCCTGTGACCAGCTCCCTCGATCGGTTCAAGCGGTTCACCGGCGCTATCCAGCTGTACAACAACCTCGTCGAGCGCACCAGACAGGAAGTCATCCGCCTCAGGGAGTTCGACGATCATGCTCGACGCTTTTACTCCGCCATGGAGTGCACGCAGGCTCGGGGCACTCCCAACTCCGACCGACTCGTCACTCGCGAAGAGCTCCGACTCCCACTCGATCAATGCCTGTGCGGAGCTGTGCGAAGACACCTCGCGGATGTGGTGTGGGCACACTTCAGCTGCGATATTCTGGACGCGGAGCGGAACGAGCTGTACGACAAGCTGGAAGCGAAGGCGAAGCGGTACAACGTGATCGCGCGGTACCGAATCGGTTTGTTCGGCGGAGAAGGGTTGCTCAAGCAGTACGACGGGATCGTCGACCGATGCTTCTTCCAGGACCTCAAGTCCGTTGCGAGTCCCTCGTTCAAGCCGGGTGGTAAACCAACGTCGCATGCTGCGAGGACAACGCGGGTCGCCAAAGCGAGCTGCGCGGCTCCGATGCCCGCACCACCGACCTGCCGGTGCGACTCCAGTCCGTCAACTTCGTCGAGCTACCAACCCAACAGACTCGGGTTCGTGCGCTGGACCGTCGGCGTTTGGCTACTGCTGCTTCTTGTTGGCGTGACTGTGGTGGTTGTTCTCGCCCGCATCCTGCGTCGGGACCCTGTTCGCGATGGACGCGACGGTGAGGTACACCTGCTTCCACCAGGGACACGAGGCGTCCATCGCGATCCTCAACAAGAGCGTGCTGAAGCTCCAGCTCCATCGCCTGCTTTCGCTGGCGCATCCGATCTTCAAACTGCCGCTGGTGCTGTTGACACTGTTGCGGCTGCTTTCGACGAGTCTGTCGCCGCACCGAACGCGACGATTGTCGCGAGTCTCATGGACGACACGATGGCGGAATCACCGCAGCAGAGGAGCACGGGGTGAAGCAGAAGCTGATGAGTCGGTGCAAACGACCGAGTGAGAGAGAGAGAGAGAGTCGAAAGTGACGCTACTGCAGACGAACACCCTAGGCATTGCATTGAACATTCTCCCACACAGTGTTGCTCGTCGCGGGGATCAAACAGCACTCGCTGCGATTCATGTGCAGCCACAGAACGGTCTCGAAGTAGCCATTCGCCGTCGCGAGGTTCATCGCACGCGGTGTGCACTCCGCGTCCGGACGGTGGAGGTGGAGCCACCGGAGAGCTCGGAGGTGGCCGTGCTGCGCGGCAAAATCCATGGCGTCCGACGTGCAGATTGCGTCGCGTCTCGTGGTGCTGTTGAGCACTCGAAGCAGGTTGAGGCAACCGAAGCGCGCGGCGACATTCATCGACTTCCACTCTAACACGCCGGAGACGCTGGTGTCGACGAGGAAGTCTGCAACAAGCTGAACGAGCTCGCTCTGTGGGAGTTTGTACCGGAGGAAGAGTGCGGCGACGTCGGCGGCTTCGACGAGTCCTTGCAGCGTCGAGAGAACTGGCATTCGCGTAGTGGTTCTGGTCGTAGATAGCGTCGTGCTCTGGCTCGGGTGATCGCGCAGCTTGAGCGGTGCTGCTGGTGCTTCTACTCTCGATGGCAGTAGCGTTTGCGGCGGGACCAGCAGTCCGGAAGCGCCACCAAGCCACGACATGAAGGTGTCGAAGAGTGAATCGCGAGGTCGGGCCGGAGACTTGAGTCTCTCCGGAAGCTGAAGAAGCATCGGGAATGCTCTCCGGACCGCTTTGACTGCGGGAGATCGTGGCGAAATGAGAACTGAGCGCTGTTCGCCGCGGGCCTCGGATCCTGGTGAGAGTGCAGTTGCGCACAATGCCGGCGGTCGAGTGATTTTCAGGTGATTTTCTCTTGATCTCGCTCATTTTTGGAGGGCTCTCACTCTCGCTTGATCTTGATCAAAATAAGATCACAGAGGAATTAGGAGGCGTAAATATTACCTTGATATTGAACATGAAGAGGTATCTCGGAAATACAAAGGGCATTTCGAAACAAAGCTCGCGATGGACGTGCTGGAGGCGCGCGAGGTGCAGCTCCGGCGCCAGCTCTTCGGCGGCGACGGCAGCTCGAGTAGCACCAGCGTCCCCAGCACCAGCGGCAGCAGTCGCAGCTTGAGCGAGCGCACCAGCGAGCTCCACGCGCAGCTCGGGCAGCTCTATGGCGCCGTCGCAGGCTTCGAGCGACTCAACAGCCTCTGTGCGACCATGCTGTCAGTGTGGAGAGGAGGGCAGTTCTTGAGCGTGGATGCGACTGACGTGGGAGTGTCGGCAGACGACGGAGCGCGGCCAGAGCTGGAGATGGCGCCGACGAGCGCACTCGGCGCCGCCGCGTCGCGACCAGGCGACGAGATCAAGCGCGCCGTGATCCTGAGCTCCGAGGCGCGCGTGGACGCGGTGACGCGCGAGCTGCGCCGTCTCCAGGAGCTGCAGCCCGTGCTCGGGCAGCTCGAGCAGCGCCGCAGCCGCGACCCCGTGGACGAGAAGCAGCTGCAGGCGCTCGAGCGCGACGCCGAGCTCCAGTCCCAGCGCGCGCTGGCGCTGCACGCGCGCGTCGAGCGGGTGCTCGCCGTGTACCACGAGATGATATCCTCCTCCCTCCCTAGTCGGTCGCATGGCGGAGTGGTGTTCGGTGGCGGAGCTGAGTGTCGAGCTCCATATTGGTGTCTCGGTGTCCTTGACAGAGAAGGCGATCGATGCTGCTACACATCCAGGTGCTGTCGGAGAAGAGCGTCGAGTACGCGCTGCTGCTTGATGAGCTTGCGTAGCTGGCCGAGAGGTATGCGGGAAGTGCTGCGAGCGCGACCTCCGGCTCCTTTGACGCCTGGCGAACTCTCGACTCGGGGAGTTCTCGACCGGTTTTGCAGGCGAAGATCCAGGTTTTCATGTCCGACGCGACCGCGAGGTCGGTTCCGGCAGCGCATGCATCCCGAGCGACTCCGTCCGCAGCTCGTCGAGCACAGCGATCTGCCTGCCAGCGGGATGCCGCGAGGGAAGCACCCAAGCGTGTGCGCCGAGCAAAAGGTATCGAGTAAAGTGGATTTTTTTCAAAACACCTGAGTTTTCGAGTAACCCACGCGACTCTTACATACAAACTGCAAGTCACCCATGCTATCCCTCGATTTTATCACTACCAACTGGATCTGGATCTGAGATGGGTCGCAACCTTGAGCAGCTCGAGCACATCGAGCAGCTCGAGCACCACACCTCGAATCGACCGACGCCCGGCGCCAGCAGACAGCGGACAGCGCCACCGCTGCTCAAGAGCGCTCTCCCGACCTCAGCATGAGCGCGACGCGACCACCACTCTCGGTGCGCAGACGCCAGGTGCGCACGCGAGTGCGGCAGGCGCTCGGCGGACTCTTCGTGCTCGCGGCGTGCGGCGTGGGGATGGCGGCGCTGAGCGCGCGCGTGTTCGCGACCGGCGGCGGCCCTGGCGGCGTGCGCGAACTCGCGAGCACGGAGGAGGACGCGAGCTGCAAGGGGCTCGCGCACTGGGAGCTCAACGGCGGCATCGCCGTGTACATCGCCGCGTTGCTCTACGTGTTCGTGGCGCTCGCGATCATCTGCGACGACTACTTCGTGGCGTCGCTCGAGCGCATCACGGAGCGGCTCGGGGTCTCGCAGGACGTGGCCGGCGCGACGTTCATGGCGGCGGGCTCGTCGGCGCCGGAGCTCTTCGTGTCGCTCGCCGACAACGTGCTCAAGCGGCCCGAGGAGAGCCTCGGCATCGGCACGATCGTGGGCTCGGCGATCTTCAACATCCTCGTCATCATCGCGCTCTCGGCGCTGCTCGCCGGCCAGGACCTCGTGCTCGACTGGCGCCCGCTACTCCGCGACTCGATCTGGTACAGCTGGGCCATCGTCGCGCTCACGTACGCGGTTTGGGACGGGCACGTCGACGTGTACGAGTCGGCGCTGCTCTTCGGCTCGTACGTCTGCTACATCCTGTACATGAGCCAGAATGAGCGCGTGGTGAACCGCTGCTGCAAGCGTCCGGACGACATCGCGTTCAGTGAGGAGGACGGCGGCGGCGAGAAGCACGAGCTCTCGGCGGCGGACGCGGCGGCGGCGCAGAAGGCCGGCGCCATGGCAGCGAAGCAGGTCGGCAGCAAGTCCTGGACGATCGACGTGGAGCGCCGCGAGGAGCAGAGTGCGGGCACCAGCGCGGCGCTCGAGCGCAAGGGCAGCGACCCGGCCGTGCACCTGCGCCGCGCGCACTCGGGGGCGACGGCGCATGACCCGCGCGCCAAGTTCGCGGACCAGAGCAAGCTCAACCCGCTCTACCAGTCCAAGTACCGCATGTTCCAGTACCACCCGAGCGCGAGCCGCCTGCACCCGCGGGGCTCGATGGAGGCGGGCGACGCGAGCGCACTCCGGGCATCCCACGGCGGCGATGGCGGGCTGCCGGAGACCATCGTCCCGGACGTGCTCGTGGGCGACCTGAGCGAGTCCGGCGAGGAGCAGCTCGGGGGATACTTCGACGAGCTCTGGGACGTGCCCGAGTCGCTCGCGGGCAAGCTTTGGTTCGTGTTCACGCGGCCGATCGTCGTGGTGGCGCGGCTGACGATCCCGGACTGCCGGTACCCGCAGTTCGCGGGGCCGTGCGGCTTCGCGGCGACGTTCTTCGTGTCGGTGGCGTGGATCGCGTTCCTGAGTCACTACACAGTGCTGTGGGCGACCAAGTTCGGCTGCATCGCGGGCATCCCGTCGGCGCTCATGGGGCTCACGATCCTCGCCGCGGGCACGTCGATCCCGGACGCGCTCAGCTCGATCCTCGTCGCGCGCGCGGGTCACGGCGATATGGCGGTCTCGAACGCGCTCGGCAGCAACGTGTTCGACATCCTGCTGGGCCTCGGGCTCCCGTTCTTCATCTCGAACCTCGTGTACCACGAGCCCGTGGCGGTGAAGACCGACGACCTCGAGCTCTCGATCTTCATCCTCTTCGGCATCCTGCTGGCGCTCGTGACGATGCTCATCGCCTCGCGCTGGCGCCTGCGCAAGACGGTCGGCGCGCTGCTCGCGAGCCTCTATGTTGTCTACGTTGTCGTCTCGTACCTGCGCGGCCTCGGCATGCTCTGACGCGCGCAGGATGGCGAGTAGGTACAGTGTAGGTGCTAGGAGGCAGGCAGGAAGGGAGGTAGGAAGCTGGCGGACAGCAGCCGTAAGCCGCTGAACGTGACACTCTCACCCACGTCTGCGAGTAGCTCTGTCAGTGACGCACAGTGCGCTGATCAAGTCGGTGAGCAGGCGGGCATCCGGCGCGCTCGCTATCCTCGCAGATTGGGAGGCGCGAGGTGCGCGCCGTGATGACCACTCCGACACTCGCCACGGGACCAGCAGGCGCCCGCAGCAGCTAGGAGCTAGGAACTAGGAGCTAGGCGCTGGGAGCTCGCCGACTCGACGCGCATGACGACCGAGCTGGAGCAGCAGCCGAGCGATGCGCCGGACGCGGAGCTCGCCGAGCGCCGGCGCAAGATGCGTGATCTCAAGCGCCGCTCCCGCGAGCGCAAGCGCGTAGGTTGCCTCCCACAGCCATGCTGCGTCTCGCTCTGGGCCGTCACGTCGGGCGAGTCTCACGCTCTCTGGTGACAGGTCGTCATGCAGGACTTGCAGCAGCAGCTCCACGCGCTCGAAGGGCAGTACCAGCAGCTCTACGCGGCGTCCGTGGCTGCTACGCTGGCGCCGAGGTTCCTGTTCTCCGGCGTCGCCGGCGGCTTCCAGCTCGCGGTGTCCCTCCCGAGCCACGAACGGTACGCGGCTGTGACGGACGAAGCCCAGCGGCTCCGGCGCGAGCTCGAGAGCTTGCGCCACAGGATGGAGCTCTTCGACCGCAGCGTGTCCAATATCGACGGCTTCCTCCTCGGCCTCGCGAGGCGACGGCAGCCGGAGCCGGCGACGATGCTCCCGACGCCTCCGCCCCGGCAGCTCGACAGGGTCTACGTGACCCAAGCAGCGAGTCAAGAGCTCGTGCGGCAGTGCTACATGGACATCTGCGAGCGCAAGTGGCCCGCGGGCAAGTGCCTGAGCTCGGGCTCGCAGATGCTCGGATGGCGCGACGAGCGGTTCGTGGACGACGCGAGCCACGAGCTGCACTTCGCGCTCTCGAAGCGCTTCGCGTTCGGGTCGCTCGACGCCTTCGCGGCGCGCACGTGGGAGATCGTCACGTCCGAGAAGAAGCAGCACGCGCGCGCTGTGCAGCGCTCGACGCTCGGCGCCAAGGTGCTGCAGGTGATCGACGCGGACACGGTGCTGCTGCAGCGCCGAGTGTACCACGCGCACCTGAGCACCATCGCGTGCGTCAACATGCTGGCGTTCCGAGTGCGCACGGCGCACGGCGGGTGCGTCGTCGGGTTCAAGAGCGTCACGCTGCCTGCGAGCGAGGAGCTCAGCAGCGTGTTCGTGTACGACGCGGAGCAGCGGAGCTGGTTCCACGATGACCCCGGGCTCAAGCACGTGTGGGTCGAAACGTTCCAGTGGTGGGTCTTCCGAGACGAGAGCCCAGCAGTTGAGGCGCTGAATGGTGGAGAGCACGGTGGAGAGGCACTTGGTGCTCTGAGCGTGACGATGGGCGGCGTGACGAAGAACCCGGACCCGTCGTACATCGGCTACTTCCTCGTCGAGGTGCTCTCGTGCATCATGCGCTGGGAGAACGTCGCGGCGGCGTCACAGCTCTCGTTCCTGCTCGGCGCCAGCGAGCGCGACAGAGCGGTGTGAGAGAGGCGCGAGAGAGGCAGGAGGGAGTAGGACACAGGTCCTCTATCATAACTTATCTGCTCCTGCTGCTCCTGTGCACTCGCGTCACACGCTGTCCCGCAACACGAGCACGCTCGGGTCGTCCGGGGCCGTCGGGAGCTGTGTCCAGCTCCCGAAGCGTACGCTCGAGTACCTTGAGCCCTCAGGCGCTGGCTGGCGCGCCGCCGGCTCCGGGTCGTCCTCGGAGCGCAGGATGAAATTCGGGCCGATCACCTCGTGTTCCCAGCGCATCGACATGAGCAGCACCTCGACTGGCCAGTACGAGCAGCCTGCGCCTTCCGCCGGCACCGCGCCGACGAACGCGCTGTTCGTGTGCTCACCCGCGTCGCCGGCTTCCTGCCAGATGCACCAGCTGAGCTTGTTGAGCCACACCTTGCGGTCGGAGACTCCGACGGACGCGAGCGTGTTGGCTTCGTCACGCTCCTGCAGCCGACTCGGGTCGATGCCGTAGAAGAGCATGACGTAGCCGTCGGCGATCTGGAAGAGCGTGACGAGCAGCAGGCTACGCACGAGCACGAGCAGGTCGGTCTCGCGGCCCGTGACCGGGTCGCGCTCCTTCGCCTCGTACTCCTGGTAGAGCACCACGTTGTTGTCGTCCACGCGCTGCGCCACCTCGCAGTGCATCTTCATGTCATTCGAGTAGAACGACCGTAGCTTCGCCGGCGACGCGAGCACGGGCCACGTGCGCGTCGCCATCTCGCGCGCCGTGAGGTTGGGGAATAGCTTCTGCAGCGAGAACTTGAGCAGCCCGTCCTCGACGCACCGCCGGTCCTCCCAGCCGCACACGGCGCCACCCGTGCTCGCGTAGCTCTCGCTCTCCGTGAACGCCTGGATCTTGGCGTACGCGTCGAGCCCGATGGCGTGGCACTCGTCCACGTCCAGTGGCTGCTGCATCTGCGCGGGACAGCGCACCCGCAGCTCCGTGAGCACCTTGGCGCGACGCGCTTCGCTTTGCGCGCCGAAGAGCTCCTCGACGCTCATCGGGTGCTCCGAGTCCACCAGCAACTGCGCGCGACACTGGAACTTGACGTGCAGGTCGTGATGCTCCTGGAGCATCCGGTGTTCGTCCTTGAGTGCGTCCTGTTCGGTTGCGAGGTGCTGCAGCCGGCGTCGGTAGCTCGCGGCCGCGTATGGCGCAGCAGCATCGGTGCCCAAGGCGTCAGCTGCGTCAGCGTCTTGGTACGCGAAGCTGGCGCTGCGCTGCTCGTGCGCCGGGGCCGGGTCGAGGCGGCTCCGGTAGCGGAAGAGCGCCACCTCGCCCGGGAAGCGCGTGGGCTCGCTCTTGAGCGCCTGCATCTGCGTCCGGTAGCTGTCTTCGAGCACCGCGACCTCTGTGCGCAGCGTGTCAAGGACGTTCTAACAGCGAAAGATACACGAGACCGAGAGTGTCAGTGAGTCAGCTATGGACGATGAGGAGGAGCAGCAGTCATCCACGGCGCTGCCGACGACGGGCGGGGAACGAGGGGGCGGACGTACGAGCTTGCGGTAGTAGGACTTCTGCGCGTTCACGCGGTTCTGCTCGCGGCGGCGCTCGATGTCCTTGTACGGCGCCTTCTTCTTCTTCTTGGGGGCGGCGGACTCTGTCGACGCAGCAGCAGCAACAGCAGCAGCGGTCGCGGACGTGAAGCTGACGGCGGCGCTTGCTGCGCTCGTGGACTTGGTGGCTGACGCTGTGCGCGTGCGGCCGACTTGCGCCGCCGCGACGAGCGGCTCGAGGTGTTCGGTGTGCAGCATCCTGTCCGGCGGTCGGTCGGTCGGCCGGTCGGTCGGTCGATCAGGTGGAGTGGAGCAGAGGCTGAGGGGGAGTCGAGGTGCGGCAGTGAATTCTCAGCCGAAGAAGGCGAAGTGACTCGCGCCGAGTGTACCGGAGACTGTGAGCGAGCGAGCAAGTGCGCTGCGGTCGGGTCGCTCGTTCGGGGTGGCGGCGTCGGAGACGGCAAAGAAGAGCAAGTGAGTGAACGAGCGAGCCGCAACCGACGAGACCAACCAACGGAGCGACTGACGGACTGACGCAGCCTGGTCTTCGTGAACGTGAAGTCCCACCGCCACCTTGCGCTAATGCGACGAGTAGCGGCGGCAGCGTCGTCGTCAAGTGCGGCAGACCTCGCCGGATCGCGGCAGCTGGCGTGCAGCAATCCAGAGCTGCGCCGACCTCCGTACTGCGATGCCTCTGTACCTTGATTGCCATGAATCTATTTGAGTTGATTAGTGTAAGAAATGCCTGCTAATGTGCTCTCCGCCCTGTCTCCGCGCGCCGAACCGCTCCGGTGATGAGTGGGAGAACAAGGTTGCGGCGGCGCTTCGATACTCCGGATGGTATTCATCGTTCCTCTCTCGGAGCTCGCTCGCGTCGACACACGCGTGGCGCTTGTTTTGCTGCACAGGCGTTGCAGGTGTCCGAGACGCCGACACAAATACTCGCACATCGCTGCAGGATCGTCTTTGCCTGCGGCATCGCGCGCGTGTGTGCCATCCGCTCGATGGGGCTGGAGAGAGCGAGCTCCCCGAGAGCGCAAAGTCACTGGGCAACGCATGGTGTGTGTGGACAGCCTCGTGCGTATCATGGCGCCGTTCGCGCTCGGCTCGGCTCGCCCCGCCCACCTTCGTGCGTCTGCCGTTGCTGCTGCCCTTGCGAGCGCTTGCCAATCGCCTCGTGCACAACAGCAGTCGATCAGTCGAGCGTGCATCGCGCTCTCGCAGATCTCGCGCTTGAACGTGCCGAGTCGATCAGCTCAAGACTTTCGGCCGCGATATTTCTCAGACTTGGCGTTTGTATGCATGGTTCTTATAATTTTCCGAGAGCTTTTTATGTCGAGTTAATTCCGGCGCGCACACGTCATCTGTCTCGCCAACCGTTTGGCGAGTATCAAGCGGGCAGACATGCTGTTCTTGCTGCTCAACGCTCAAGACGAGCACACTTCCCCAGCTGCCTCCGTTTGCTGCTGTCGCCAACGCTTGCGCTTCGCAAACAGCGCGCTAAACGTAATCCACGTCGACGCTGGCGCCGACTTCGAATCAAGGCGGCGGCAACACTCCGCTCCTCGCCGATCAATCAATCCCGACCGACCGATCGAGCTCGCCCGATCGACAAACTACATCAAGCGCGCTCCTGATCCTGCGAGCTCGCGGCGGGTGTTCGCACTCGTCTGCCTTAGAAGCACGGCCACTCAAAGAGCTCTGATGTCTCCTGAACTTGTTAATTGAACGACCAACGCGTGTCACCTCGGTGGCAATCTTCGGATGAGTCCCATGATGACTGCGCCGGCGACGGAGCGCTGTCGTTGTCGCCGCCGCCGCCGCCACCGTCGCTGCAGTCGACGGAAAACGGAAGCCGCGAGTACGCAACCGCCTGGTCCCACCGCACGATCATCGACACGACCTCGACGAGGAAGTAACTCACATAGTGCAAGTCCTTGTTGTCCATGCGACCGCCGAACGTCACGTTCACGACCGGAGACGGCGGCAGCGACGGCGCGGGGGACGGACACGGCGACGGAGCACCAGTGCGACTGGCGATACCGTCGGTGGTATTGATGTCGAACATCGGAGGATCCATCAGCGACGCCGCAAATCCCGCGAGATCGTCATCCATCTCGAAGTCCCCGCACGCGTCCTCATCCTCATCCTCGTTCGCCGCAGTCGCGCTCGCATGCATGACAATGCCCGGACTCGCGACCTCGCGAACAGCGGGCGACATTGGCTGCTGCTCGGGCTGCGCCTCCTCGAAGATGAACCACTGGAGCGTGTCGACCCACGACACTTTCGCCTTCTCGCCGCTGCCGCCGCCGCGCTCGCCCGTGAACTCGTCGATGTCGATGAACGTCGCTCGGCTGCTTCCGCTCCTGCTACTCCGATTCAAATCGCCTCTCCTCGCATTCGTCGGCGACGTCGACGAAGACGGGTGATCAATCGTCACGTACGCGACGATGTAACCCCGCTCCGTGCGCAGGCGGAACATGAGCATGTTGACGCACGTCACCTTCTGCAGCTGCGGGTGGTGCACGCAGCGCTGCGTGACCATGACGTCGTCGTTGACGACCTGCAGCACCTTGACGCCGATCGTGGACTTCTGTATCGTGTGCTTGTGCTCCTCGCGCGTCACGATGTTCCACGTCTGCACCATCATGTGCTCTGTGCCGAGGTTCTCGAACGTCTTCGTGAGCGAGAACTGGAGCGTCGTGCCGTCCACGAAGCGCTCGTCGCGCCAGCCGAAGAGCTGCGCGCCAGTGCTCACGCGCTCGCCGCGCCACTGCGGGAAGTAGATCTGCTGGTAGCACTGCTGGATGATCGCGAAGCACGTCTCCTCGCTCAGCGGCTCGAACGGGTCCGGCGGCTCGCGCAGCAGCGCCTCGGCGTGCGTCGGCGGCGCCGCGAACTCGTTCGCGTACGACTCGAGCGCCGACGCAAAGAGGTCGTAGTCGGCCAGCTTCTCCTTCAAGGCGCCGATCTGCGTGCGCAGCGCCGCCGCCTCGCCGTGTGCCTGCTCGTATCTGTCACGCACTCCCTCGCCGCCCGAACTTGGTACACGCGCCTGCGCGCTGATGGAGCAGAGGCGCGCATACTCGTCCTCGAGCTCGCGCACCTCGAGCTTCATGCTCTCGACGTCATTCTGTCGCAGCGCAGGCGTCAGTTCGCATACTCAAACACCGAGGCCCTCGGCTGGTCGTGCGATCGCTCGCTCGGTACCTTCTTGCGTGCGCGGAACTTGCGCTTGAGCTCGCGCTGCTTGCGGCGGCGCTCGAGCAGCGCGGCGTCCGGAGCCGCCGCCGCCGACGCCGCCGACGGCGAGAGCGTCGCGAAGGCGAAGGGGGCGGGCGGCGGCGTCGTGGTCGCGTCTCGCGGCGCAGGTGTGCGTCGCATGCGAGAGGTGCCAAGAACTGAGCTTCTGGTACTGTGTCAAGTCAAGTCAATGCAGAAAAATGGCCACAAATCCAGGGATATAGATAAAAAAATACCTTGATTTTATCACCACAGAACACATAGAATGACAAACTGACTGACTCACGACAGTGTTCAATTCGCATTCATTCGGTGACTCGCCTCGACCTCACCAGACAACCAATCTCGAGCATGAGCGCGCATCCGACGACCCGCAGCCCGGTGGACCTGGACGACGCCGCCGCCAAGGCGCAGGCGCTGCAGCGCGTGCGCGACGTCATCCCCGTGGTGCCGTTCAAGGGCGTCGACGCGTT
>JAASFS010000052.1:0-45803 GCA_023333865.1 Globisporangium perplexum | reverse complement strand
TCTCTCTCTCTCTCTCTCTCTCTCTCTCTCTCTCTCTCTCTCTCTCTCTCTCTCGCTTGCTTGCTCTCCCCGCACACACGTGCTGCCGGCTCCATCCACCGACGGCTTACTGCGCGAGCTTGGCGAGCGACGCGATCGCATAGATCTTGATCTCCGAGCCGCCGTCGACCTTGACGATGCCATCCGCGCCGTCCGTGCCGATGAGCGACCCCGTCTGCCCGGCTTCTTCGCCCGAGAGAATGATCACCGAGTCCTGCTTCTCCGGCACCACGGGTTGCACGTCGTCGAGCGAGACGCTGATCGCGCGGCCGTCGACGTCCAGCGAGCACGCGTTGCCGCTCACCGACGTGATCACGCCCACGCTGCCCCTGTACTCGCCCGTGACGACCTCCACCTCCACGCCCTTCATCTTCCACGTCACTTCGCCGCTCGAGTACGACCCGCCGTACTCGTCTCCGCCCTGGTGGTACGCCGGCGTCATCGGGATGCCCGACCCGCCCATCATGCCCGGAGTCGCGGCGGGGGTCGCGGCAGAGCTCATGCGGCCGAGACCGGCCATCGGTGTCGCAATGCCAAACGCGCCTGGGGTCATCGGGTTGTGGTGGTACCCTGGTGTGTTCAAGCCCGGCGTCACCGGGTTCAGCCCCGGCGTCATGGACGAGAGACCCGGTGTCGTCGGGTTGAACCCCGGCGTCATCGGCTCCATCCCCGAGTGGTGGTCGTGGTGGCCGAGCCCAGGCGTTGCCGCCGACAGGTGCGCTGGCGTCGTCGGGTTCAGCCCCGGCGTCGTCGGGTTCAAGCCAGGAGTCGTCGGGTTGTGGGACATCATGTACGCTGGCGTTCGAGGCTGCAGTCCGGGCGTCGTCGGGTTCAGTCCCGGCGTCGTCGGGTTCGCCGCCGGCGTCACCGGCATCATGCCGTCTCGCGTCGGTGACCGCGGCATCATCGGCGTTACAGGGTTCGAGTACGACCGGCCGCCCATGCCGTGGTGATCGCCCGACGGCGCCACCGGCTCCAGCGGAGTCCCGAAACTCGTGGCGTGCGTGATGTCCTTCTCCTGGTTCAGCTGCGTCTCCAGCAACGCGTCGTCGTTCGCGACGTTCCACGCATCGCCTGTGCGCGCCGACGACTGCGGCGTCCCGAGACCACGATGCAGCGGCGTCGCCATCGGGGTCATGCTGCCGTGCAGCGGCGTCTGCGACGGCATCGGCGTTGCGCCGCCCATCGGCGTGCCAGTGTAGCGCGGGCGGTCCTGGATCATGCCGTCTCTCGTGCCCGCAGGGGTCACGTGCAGCCTGTCGACGTCCACCACCTTCGCCTTGCAGTGGATCTCCACCTTGACCTTCTGGTCGCTCTCGTCCACCACGATGCCGATGTATCCCTTCCACATCCCCTTCTTGATCTTCACGGTTTTGCCCACCAGCTCGGACTCGCGCATGTGGGGCGGCGCGCCTGGGCGGCCGCGCTGCATGCCGTTGTCCATGCGCGGGACCATCGAGTTCTGGATGATGTCCGACCGCGCCTTGCTACCCGAGAGCACCACTTGCCGCGCGCGCGCCACGAAGATGCCAGCGTTCGTCACCATCCGGTTGTTGTGCAGGAACAGGTACGTGCGGTAGATGTGCTTCACAGTGCCGCTGTGACCGGCGTGCGGACCCTCGACCACGTTCACCATCTCGCCGACGCTCACGTGGTTGTGCTTCTTGTCGAGCGCCGCGGTCGCGCGCGATGACACCATCTTGCGCTGGATCTCCTGGTCCGAGATGTCGCGCATCTGGCCGTTCTGGCACAGAACCGAGAAGCCTTCGCGGCCGACGTGGGTCACCACACCAACGTCGCCGTGCGCGAGCTGCAAGAGCACACAGAACACAAGATCGCGTCAGGCGAACTACTCGCCGCCGTCTACCGAACCACAAGAAACGGAGATGGACGCACCGCCACGAGGTCGTACAGCTCCTTTCCCTTGAACGAGTCCAAACCGTGCGACACCTCCGCTGACTCCTGCAGGTCGCGCACGCGGACCTGGATCTCTCTCGCCATGCTGTCCACCAGCACGATCGCCACCGGCGAGCCGTCGCTCTCGTCCACCGCGACGACTGTGCCCGTCTCGCCCGAGTAGATCCCCGACACGACCTTGATGTGGTCGCCCACCTTGACGTACTTCATCAGCTGCTTCAGCTGGAAGTCCAGGATCGTGTCCTTGATCTCTTCGTGCAGCGGCATCACGCGCACCGTGTCGTTCGACGTGTTCGTGCTCAGCACCACGCCCATAAGGTTCACCAGGTCGCCCTCGATCACGCGCACCGTGTCGCCCTTCGTCAGCGCGACCTTATTCTTCCAGTCGTCTGTCTCCATCGACGTCATCAGGTCGTCGTTCCCGTCGCCGTCACTCACGACCGTGAACCGGTTGATCTCGTCCAGCGTCGGGTTGATGTCTTCCATCTGCAGCATCGTCGCGATGCTCACCTCCTTGAGCAGGAACCCGTCCTTGTAGTAGTCGTTCTCGTAGAAGTCAAGCATGTCACCGGTCGACGGGTGGCGGCGGCGGCTCACGTCCAGCCCCTGCGCCATGTTCGAGCTGAAGAGCTTCTGCGGCGGGCGCTGGCCCTTCTTGTACTTGGGCTGCTCACCACCGCTGAGCACGATCGGGTCCAGTCGAGGGATCATCTTCACCACCGCCTGCTCACAATCAAAGAGAGAAGGAAGCACGTTGGTCAGCACTACTCGCGGAGACGCACGCTCAGCGATGCTCAGGCAGCCAACACACCCGCGCGCCGTTGTCGAGGATCTCGAGTACTTTAACGAGGTCGCCCTTGTACAGCCCCGCGCGCTTCATGCGCGACCAGGCGCCGACCGTGAGCGGCTTGCGCTGCTTCTGCACGTGCAGCACGGACGTCATCTCGTGGATCGGCACGAGCTTCATCGAGTACTGCATGACGTCGCGGAGCCCGTTGAGCGCGTCCTTCGCATGCGGCTCGCGCTCCGCCTCGACGTAGATGAAGCCCTTCGAGTTGGACGCCACGACGGACTTGATGTTGAGCGGCTCGCCGCGGCGCGCGAACTCGAGGAACTTGTTCATCATCGCGATCACGAGGTGCTGCTCGCGTCCCGGCTGCCGGAAGAGTGAGCGAGAGAGAGAGAGAGCGATAGAGAGAGAGAGGTGAGGCGCCGCTCGCTCGTCCACGACAGCTCTGCGCGGCGCACCTTGCATTTGAAGACCCACATGCGCGGGTCCTGGATGGACGGCAGCAGCGACTGCTGCGCCACGTCGCTCTGCATCAGGTCGCCCCCCTCGTCGTCCTCGTCGAACTGCTTGCGGCTCTGGTTGTGGCGCTTCTTGATCTGGTTCACGATCTCCTCAGCGCTCTCCGTGTCGTCGAACTGCGCGCGGTCCTGCGGCTCGTAGCGGTACTGGTGCGCGGCCTCGGCCTCCTCCGCGAGCACGCGCTCGGAGCGGTAGACGTCGCCGTCGTCGTCGTCCTCCTCCTCCTCCTCGTCCTCGTCCACGTCGGCCTCTTCCTCGATGAACTTGTTCACGGGCTTGCGACGCTTCTTGGGCTTGGGCTTCGCGTCGCCGCCCTTGCGCTTTTTGGTCGCGGACGCCGCCGCCTGCGCGGGCGCCGCGCGCCGCTCCTCCTCGTCCGAGTCCTCGTCCTCCTCCTCGGGGATCTCGTCCTCCGACACGTCGTCGTCCTCCGACAGGTTACGCTCGTCCTCCTCGCTCGACGACATGGCTGCTTCCTGCTTCTTGTTACTTGCTGCTACTGCTGCGCGCGATCTGCTGCTCTCTCCTCCTGGCGCGCGTGTGATGAGCGTTATGTATGGCCGCGCTGGCGTGGGAGCTTTTGTTCCAACAGGAGCGGCGAGTGTGAGGGTAGAGGTGGTGAAGTAACACACAAGCCTGGATTTTGTCACTATCTGAAGTGGAAATGAGAAGTAACAGAATGCACTGGGTTTTGTCACTATCGATTCCTGCAACGTCATCGCGAGCCTGAAGGTCAAGCGCACCGACTGACGTGGAGCGCGCGAACCGCCCGACGTGATGAAGCTCTTCCAACTGACGCTGCCGAACGAGCAGCACGGCGCCGTCGTGTCCGTGCTACAGGACGAGCTGCAGCTCGCAAACGTGACGAGCGTGGAGGCGCGCACGTCCTCCATCGTCACGTTCCGCGTCGAGGACGAGGAGATGCAGGCGATCCTCACGCGCCTACAGCGCCTCGGTGTCGGCGTGCAGTTCGGCTTCTGCGACGTCATGTCGCTCACGCCGGGCACAACCATGGCCAAGCGCGCGGCCGCGGGGCAGAAGAAGAAGCGCCGCGTCGCGCGCATCCTCGCGCGCTCCACGGACGTCGGCACCGCCGTGCCCGTCGCCGAGATGTACGCGCACATCGAGGCCAACTCGACGCTCTCGCGGGACTCAGTCGGCATGCTGCTCATCTCCTCGTAAGCGGCCTGCAGTGTGGCATTCGCGCTCGTAGGTGTGGGGAGGTGGATACACACACACACACACACACTCCTACTGACGAGCGCGTGTGAGCGCTGTGCAGGGCGATCGCTGGCATCGGACTCGCGGGCGACTCGGGCGTGCGTGCTGTCTGCCTGTCTTGTGGCTGAGAGTATTGCAGCAACTGACGCGCTCGCCTGTGCAGACGTACGTCGTGGCGTCCATGCTGCTGTCGCCGCTGATGGTACGCCGCTCTCGCTCATCCCTCATCCCCCACCCCATGGCGGAAGACCGACACTCCAGCGCTTGCCGCGGCTGCTCACAGGGTCCGATCCTCGGCTGCGCCTTCGGCTACTCGATCCGCGACCGCACGCTCTTCATCAACGGCTTCCTCAACGAGATCTTCGCGCTGGTGCGACCGACCGATCGCCGATCGCCAGCTCCACTCGCTCGCTGGAAGTTCTGACGGATACACCTGCCTCGCAGATCATCACGCTGCTGTTGGGGATGATCATCGGCGCGCTGCTGAGTCCGTACGCAGCGGCGCTCAACTGGCCGACGGACGAGATGCGGTCGCGCGGCCAAGCGGTCCAGCTGCTCTTCGGCGCCGTCGTCGCCGCGCTCTCCGGTGCGGGCGTCGCGCTCGCCGAGTCGAACGCCAACATCTCGTCGGTCGTGGGCACGGCGATCGCCGCGGCGCTGCTCCCGCCGACCGTAAACTCGGGCATCTGCTTCTCGTACGTCATCGTCGGGCAGTACTTCGCGGCGGACGACGTCATCGGCGAGGAGCAGCGGCTCGTGTTCTACGAGATCGCGGTCGGCAGCGCGATGCTCGTGTGGATCAACGTCATCTTCATCTACCTCACGGCCGTGCTCGTGTTCAAGGTCAAGAAGGTTGGCGAGTTCCAGCTCATCCGCAAGGTCGATGAAGGCGCGTGGACGAACCTGCCGCGCGTGCAGCGCTCGCCGACGAACGCGGCGCTGGGTGCTCGGAATGGTGCGCACCACCAGCAGCAGCCGCAGCAGCGCATGGAGCGAGAGGACAGCACCAGCAGCTCGCGCGGACTCCTGGACCCGCACGCTGCGCGCTCCGACGCTCCGCACGACTCCAGCTCCGACGGAGCGCCAGATCTCCCGGTGTCTCCGCTTCGCCGGCGTCAGCGTCCTCCGAGCATCTTCATCCAGGACGACGTCAGTGCCGACGTTAATGAAGTGTGAGCCCCACGCGCGGGGTGGCTCCGTTTGGCTGTCTCGCTCCCCCGTTGTGTGTGCGTCCGCGAGCGACCGCTGCGCAACTGACGAACGCTGCGCACTTCAGAATTCCATCACCGCGTACACTGGCTGCTGGAGCTCTCGGCGGGTCTTGGATCGCCGCTGCACTGCACGCAGGTGGAGCGCCGCGATGTCCCGGTTTCGATCGTTCGGGAGGCTTCGCAGTGACGGGACGCGGAGAGGAACCTTCGAGGGGACTCGCAACGGAGCGAGCGGCGCTGCGGTCGCTGGGGCACTCGGCAGCGGCTCTGCCTTCGCCTCGATCTGGTTTGGTGCTGCGGCTGCTTCCAGCTCCTTCAGCACAAGAGCTTGGTGGCTGCAAGCACGCACGCATGGCGACAAGGTCAGTCCCTGGCGCGACGACGAGAGGTGCAGATGGTGAACTTGCGACTCACAGCCTCGGCTCCGACAGGTGGCGCATGAGGCGAGGCGGGCGAGCTCGCAGCGGTCTCGCGACGGGCTCGACGATCGGGAGCTCGACTGGGAGCGGCAGGATGTTCCTCCACGTTGCGGCGCTCTGGAGCTCTTCGTCTTCCATGTTGTCGCCGGACAGATCGGATTCGGAGCCGACCGAGGTGTCTTCCTCGACGCAGTCTGCGAGCGCGTCGGGGAGTGCTGCCTCGATCTCCTTCAGCAGATCTTCCGGATCCGACAGCGAGAGCAACGCCGTCATGTTGTCGCCCGTGAAGAGCTCGTCGAACTCGGGTGAGGTAAAGCCGTTCGGCATGCTCGAGAACGACGGTGACGGGGCTTCTGACGATGCGAACTCCGGCAGCGCGACTCGTTGCTCGCAGAACCACTGCGGCGGGAGTTGGCGCCGTTCGAGCAGGTTCACGGCGGTGATCAGCGCTGCTGGAGTTGCTGCAGCGCGTTGCTGCTTCTCATCCTCCGCTCGCTGACTGCCTGGCGTCGGAACTATCGGAGTCAACGGAGCTAGCAGCATCTTGTTTGTTGGCGAGCGCGGACTGAACGCGGCGTTTGCTGCAGCCTCACTGGTGGTCGGAGCTGGCGACGGTGTCGACGCTTCTCGGAGCGCTGTTTCGGCTCTCGATTGTGCCTGCAACTCCGCACGGACAGCAGCTCGGTCCAAGTTGATCACCTGCGCGAACGGAAGCAGCGCGGTGCAGAACTTGGCACCCGCCGTGCGCAGATCGAACGCGGTGAAGTGCCGCAAGCTCGCACTGGCGCCGGCTCCGCGGTCGCCGGCGGCAAGTTGGTCGAGCTGCTGCTGCTGCTGTTGCTGCTTGTTGCACCCGACGCCGAAGAACGACGTCTCGAGCGTGAAGCTGTGCAGTACCTCGAGCTCCTTCCAGACCACGACGCGGCCGGTGCCCTTCTTGGAGCTGCTGACGGAGAACGTGCAGTCCGAGAGGCTGTAGAATCCGCCGCGCTGCGCGCTGCTTGTCTTGGCGAGCAGGTGCGGGAACAAGCGCAGCCGCGCCGCCTGCGCGCGGCTCGACGGCTCGAAGGGCTTGCAGCCGTAGAGGAAGATGTTCTTCCTGCGGCTGTGGCCGTGGAGGTCGCAGTAGAGGCTCACGGGCCGCGTCGTCTTCATGGAGACAATGGCGTTCTTGGTGGCGAGGATCGTCGGGTGGAGCTCCGCGCTTGGGTGCATCCAGCGGCGGTTGAGGTCCGTGCCGGCGAGCGAGCAGCGGTAGTTCCCGTGCACGACACCGTCCGGGTTGAGCATCGGCACGACCTTGAAGACGAAGTGGCGGCGCAGGAAGCACGCCTCGAGCGAGCCGCCGGTGAGGAAGTCGAGGATACCGTGCATGACGAAGCTGCTGTTGCTCTCGCCGGGGTGCACGCGCGCCGTGAGGAAGACGCCTGAGCGCTTGGCGGCGTACGCCTGCTCCGGCGAGTCCTCCTGGCTGAAGTCCGTGATCGTGACCACGTCGCAGTTGTTGCCGGCGATCGTCTTGCAGAGCACGCGGCGCTTGAGGTGCGGACTGCGCTCCGGGTCGCGCTGCAGCGCGAGTAGGAACCGCTGCAGCCGCGTGTACGTGTACGGGTAGCAGTGCGCGAAGTAGACGACCGCGGCCGGCGGCGTCGACCGAGTCGGGTCGGTAGCACCAGTCCCAGCACCAGCGCCGCTCACGTTGAACTCGTACACGAAGGAGAGCGTGTAGTAGCTGTGCACCTTGCCGGTCTTGCTGTTCCGGTACGTGTCGGCGTTTTTGAAGTAGCAGACGTTGGTGCCGGCGTGGTGCCACCCGCGGCGCCGCGCCGACGGGCTCTCAACGTACACCGCCGGTAGCATGCCGTCGTTGTACAGGCTCGCGCGCTTGAGCATGTTGCGGATGTTGAAGCGCACGCGGAGCCTGCCGCCGGCGCTCTGCGGTCGCGCAGTGGTCGGGAGCGCGGCCCGGAAGAAGTACCACTGGATGTGGCCGTGTGTGTTCACGTCGGGGTCGCAGTAGAGGTCGTACTCCAGGTCGGCCTTGACGACGGACGCGGGCGGCGGCTGCAACGGCGCCGGCGCCGCGCCGAGCAGCTCACTGCTGGACGCGTAGTGGCGACCGTTGACGCGGTACGCGCGGTCGAGGTTCCCGCTCTCGAAGAGCGCGCTGAACGCGAGGTCGTCCGCAGACCCGGCGCCGCCCGAGCCTGTGGCAGTCGACGCGGGGATGTCCGCGCCTTTGTTGCGCTTGTACACGAGCCGCGTGTCGATGCCGAAGCCGTGGCGCTGGGTCTGGAAGCTCTCGTTCTGCGTCATGTACGCGCTGAGCAGGCGGCACACCTTGACGCGCTCGTGGTCGGACGCGGGCTCGCGCCTCCGTCGACCGCCGCCTGCTGCCGTCGCGGACGCAGTATGCGACGGCACGGACGTGTCCTCGAACTCCTCGTCCGCAAGGTCGACGTGCGGCAACTCGTAGTGGAACCCCGAGCGCGTGGGCGTGTCGAACTCTTCGAGCTCGTCGTCCAGGGACAGTGAGATGAGCGGCAGCGGTGGCGGCGGCGACGTGCTCGAGGCGTTGCGCGAGCACCGGCGCGCGAGTTTGGGTCGGAGCGCCGCAGCTGGGGCTGTTGCTGGGGTGACAGCCATCGACTCGACCACTACCGCCAGCGCGGTGCTGGCGCTCTCTTGCATCGCTTCCGCGCGTAGGCGGGCACGAAGCGCGTCGGTGCCGCCAGCGACGTGCGAGAAGAACGAGCGAACGCGCAGCAGCAGTTGTCACGTCATGCACGGTACTCGCCTGCTAAGGATAGCAGTCATGACTTTGGATTCGCGCTCGCTTACATGCACACGCCTGCGCGCGATCACGCGGTCGCGAAGAGCACGACGGCCACCTGGCCGATGTAGAAGTAGAGAAACTTGGACTGCTCGTGCGTGACGTAGCACGCGACGTTGCGGCCGACGCAGCAGTGCCAGAGCATGCCGTGGTGCTTCTGCTCGAAGTGGGTCTTGATCTTGGCCGCGATCTGCTGCTCGTCCACCTCGGTGTCCATCGCGTGCTGCGCCACGGCGATCACTTCGTCCTGGAGCTCCTGCTCCATCGTCGACGTCTTCACCACGGGCTTCACGTTCCCCATCCCGGTCTCGCGTGGCGCACGAGTCGCGCTTTGCGACCTTTTGAGATCGTGACTCCATCTTTGGGCTCATAACCTATCACAGCATACCAAGGCCTCTCGAGCTGGTGATGCACGCTGCCGACGCACTCGCGAGCGCGGCCGTGGCGGTCGTGCACCGCAACGACCGGCGCCGACGCGCTGCTGCAGCCGTGGGCGACGACCCCACGCCGGAAGACGCGGCGCGCGAGAAGGAGCAGCAGGCGGACGCGCTCGTGGCGAACCGCGAGCTCGACGCCGCTCTCCAGTGCCTCGACAAGGCCATCTTCCTGCAGCCCGGTCGCGGCGAGCTCTACGCCAAGCGCGCACAGGTGTTCTGGGAGCTCGGGGACCTCAAGTCGGCCATGGCAAGCTACCGCAAGCTCTTCGCGATCGACGCGAGCCCGCCGCAGCGCGTCAAGGATCAGTTCGCGGCGCTGCTCAACCTGCACGGCTACTCGCTGCTGCGGCTCGGCGAGGCACCGTCGGTCGCGATCGCGTACCTGAGCGAGGCCATCCAGCTTAACGGGCTCGAAGAGAGCTACTGGCTGCACCGCGCGCTCGCGCACGTGCACGCCGGGTGCTTTGACAAGGCGCTTAAGGACGTCGACCACTGCATCTGCCTCAACGCGCGCGATGTCGAGTACTTCGTGCTGCGCGCCAAGCTCCACTGGCGCCTACACATGCACGACCGCGCCAACAGCGACATCCAGCGCGCGGCCAAGCTTGCCCCGGACCACCCGGAGGTCGTCGAGCACGAGCAGCGGGTGCTCAAGGAGTCCCAGACCATCTACGAGCAGGCGTGCCGTCAAGCGATGGTGCGCGACTTCGCCGCCGTCATCGCGTGCCTGAACAAGGCCGCCGAGATCTCCCCCGACGAAACGCGCTTCTATCTGCTGCGCGCGGCCGCGTACCGCGAGCTCGGGGAGCACCACATCGCGCTCAAGGACGCGGAGAAGGCGCTGAGTCTGCATCGGCGCAAGATGGAGATTGAGGAGAGGAGGAAGAAGAAGGACACAGAGACGTCAGACGCAGAGTCTGTCACTGCTGCTGCGCTCGGAGCCGGCGGCGCGGCTGCCGACAGGTCGCCAGAGTACCGTGAGATCGCGACGCAGCGCAACCTGATCCTCGCCGACATCGCGCTGCGGTTCCTCCGCGACAAGTGCTTCCAGCTCGCACTCAACGCGTTCAACCAGGCGATGCGCGGCGAAGCCGAGCTCGCGGCGCTCTTCCATGAGAAGCTCGAGAACCCGGAGCAGCTCGTGAACCGGGGTGATGCGTACCGCGGGCTCGAGAACTTCCAGGCGGTGCGTGCGTGCGTGCGTGCGTCGCTCTCGCTCGCTTCCAGTCCGCGTCTGAGAGCGACCACCTCTCATCACCTCCTTCCCGTGCCGACAAACGCAGGCACTGGCGGACTACCACCACGCGCTCGAGATGCTCCCAGCAAGCGACGACATCCGAGCTCGCGTCGCGGTGATCCACTACCAGTTCGGCGTGCAGCTGTTCAACAAGGCGCAGTTCGACCGCGCCGCGCTCGAGTTCACCAGCGCGATCGCGCACGACACGGGCGTCGCCGAGTACTTTGTGCGCCGAGGCGACGCCGAGAGGTATCTCGAGAAGCACGAGGCCGCGTGCGCCGACTACCAGCGCGCGCTGCAGCTCGCGCCGCAGGATCAGGAGACCAAGGTACGCTTCTCCTCCAGCTGTCGCTGCTGCTGAGACCGGGAGACGCACACGCATGCACTCATCCGCGCTGTAGAACAAGCTGCTGCAGTACTCCGTCAAGCCCCTGGTTGCGTCTGCGCGGTCGCCTCCACCACCTCGGAGCTCCAGCAACCAACAGACAAGCTTCGAGCCATCGGGCTCGTCGATCGGTGCTATTACCAACTCGCGCACGCCCGTCGGTGTCAGCGACGGCGCCGGCGCGAACCGGTCACCTTCGACACGCGCTGCACAAGCTACCGCGTCGACTACCGCCGGCAGAATCGAGCAGGCGAGGAGGGAGTGTGAGAAGAAGAACCGCGCGGTGCAGGAGCTCTTCCTGAGCCGCCCGGTCATGAACAAGAAGCAGTAGACGCGGCAGCAGCAGAACCGGCGCACGCGCGTGTTCCTCAGATGTCCTTGTAGATGAGCTCGTACTGCGGGACGCGGGACCGCTCGATGGGACTCGTGACGATCTGCTTGCCGCGCTTGGCGCCGCGGTAGATCACCTCCACGAGATCGATCAGGTCCTGCTTGATCCGGAACGCGCCGATGAACTTGGTGTGGTCCGGCGTGCTGCAAGCAGCTGGGTGTTAGCGCCGTCGTCGCCGCGCAAGAGCCGAGCGGCTCGGGGCAACGCACCCGTAGTCGACCTTCATGTGCTGGCCGTTGAAGAAGAAGATCGTGGCCGGGATGAGCGAGATGTCGAAGTACTGACAGTAGATCGGCACGCGCTCGGCCTCAACAAGGCAGATCTGCGCCATGCGCGAGAGCTCGCGCTCGCACTTGGCGAGCTGCACGCGGCGGCGCCGCAGAAAACATGATCAGAGGTCGCACTTCAGGTGTTACAAATGAGTACGCACACGCACGATGTCGTCCTGCTGCATGCAGACGAGGTCCGCCGCGCGCCCGAAGCGCAACACGAGAACCTTGTCCTTCGTGCTGCGGATCGCGTCGTCGAGCGCGGCCTTCGTCTCGAGCTGGGGCAGCACGAGCTGCGCGAGGACCGACATCGTGCAAGTCGATTTGTCACAAATACACTAATTGTGCGCTTTGCATAATTTGATACACTGCTCGGTGCTCGGTGCTCGGTGGGTCTCACCTGCAACGAAGTGTCTGAAGATCTGCTGCTCTCTGCGTATCGAACTCGTTACATCCCATGACTGGGAATCTCAAGTCGCACGACATGCAGCAAGACCTTGTGAGTACACTCTGAGTCTCCGCATTGATCTCCCTGCTCGCCGCGCCTTTGCGCTCACTCGCTGCCGCCGGACCGCAGACGACGTGATCGCTGTTGCGCCACCGCTGTTGCTACCGCTCCTCCGAAGCGCTCGCGGTCGAGCTGGTGCTGCTTCGAGTAGAAGCGCTCCCTCGCTGCCACGTCCTGCGAGCGTGGGAGGTTGAGCACCGAGACCGTGAGATTGTAGTGTGCGCGCTCACTTGACACGCCTCGCACGCCAATGTGCAGTGGGATCGAGCGGCTCTCCGACTTGCGCGGGAAGCCGTCCAGGTACGTGTAGAGCTTGACAAAGTCGTCGCCGACGCGCTGAGCGATCCACGTCGAGTGGCCCACGCGCGGGTGCAGCTCCTCGCTCGACATGTAGAGGTTCGCGTCGGGCTGCTCGACGCTGCGCCACCTGCCGCTCGTTCTCGCCGCCCTCTCCACGGTGAGGTTCACGTTGATCTGGTGTTCGTGTTCGTGACGCAAGATGCAGAGGTGGTAGAAGTGGTACTCGCCCTCGCTCACGGCTCCGCTGAGCGTGTGGTTGGGCGTCACGCGCTCACCGAGCTGCAGACTGTGGTGGTCGATCGCGCCGTCCGACGCCAACTGGATCTCGTCTACGCCGCACACGACGGCGTCCGCAGACTCTGCAGAAGCAAGTGTTGCACAGAGAGCGGCGATCGCTGCGAGCAACGCAGCAGCAGCCTGCATGGGTTCGATCAAGCCGCCCTGTTGCAGACAGACGACCGCAGCGGTCGTTGAAGATAGATCGCCATCTCGCCAGTCGAGAGGCGTTGTATTGAACACTGACATTTTCGAGTCGTTGTAGCGAACACAAGTGTTCGTTAGAGTATCTCGGGTACTACCTGAGAGCGACCTTGAAGCAGCGCTGGCGGGTCCCAGCTCACCGCGCTCGTGCGCAAATCCACGTAGTAGAAGCACCCCGAGTCTTCGTCCAGCACACGCTTGTAGACTCGCGCCAAGCGCGCGTTGAGCTCGCGGTTCGCTCGCCGCGTCCGGTACAAACCTTGAAGACACACCGCCGCAGACTCCTCTGTCCACCCCCGCGACAGCGACACGGACGACTTGGACAACGAGCCGCTCCGGGTGGCGCTGCACGACGCCAAAGCTGTTGCAGCCGCTGTTTCCAGATGCTTGAGCCGGGAGCGAGGTGAGAGCACGTCGGCGTTCGCGTTGCGCAGCAGCGCGGGCTTCTCCCACGTTGTCTCCTTCGTGCGTGTGTTGTGGTAGTAGAACGCGTTCTGGCTCGGATCGAAGATGCGCTCATACACTTGCCGACAGAGTTGCAGCAGCGCCTCGAAGCCCTTCTTGCGTCGGTACGCGCGCTGCAGCATCGTCGCCGCGCCGTCTTCCGTGATCACCGCGCGCATCGCAGCCACCTTCTTGCGCTTCTTCTCGTCGTCAGCTTGCTGCTGGCGCGCGCGCGGTGTGAGCAGGTCGGCGTCATTCACCCACCGAGGTTTCTCCCACTTGACCTGTTTCGTGTGTGTGTTGTGGTAGTAGAAGCGCTCGCTCGACGCGTCCCAGATCTTCTCGTACACGGACGAAATGAGCTTGCGCATGCGCGCCCGTGCCGTGTGTGCGCGAAGCATGCCCTGAATGTGCACCGCCGCGTCCGCTTCCTGCTCCTGTCTCGAACTGAACACGCGCCGGGGCTTGTCGTGTTTCGTCGATGACTGCACCTGGACTGTGGTGTTCGCGTGAGCAGGGAGGATGTCCTCGCCCGTGCCGAGCGCCTTGGGCTTCGTCCACTGCGTCGTGTTCGTCTTGGTGTTATAGTAGTACGTCTCGCCGGTGGCAGGATCCTCAAAGCTCGCGTACACAGATCGCACGAGAGCCTTGAGCTGCTTCCTCGCGCATCGGATCTTCCACATACGCTGGATCTTCACGAGCGCTTCGGCGCGCGTCATCGGCGCTCTCCGTTCCACCTCGCTGCGCATTTGCTCGGTGAGTCTGCGGAGCGTGTCTTGGATGGACGCCATAGCGGCATACGTCGAGTGGAAGTCGATGTCTCCTGCAGCTGTGCGCTGAATACTCGGCGGCTTGGGTGGAGACGGAGGCACGACGACATACGACGTCATGTGGCTCATTGCGTGCGAGGATGGCGGTGGGCGAGTGGACGGTGGCAGCACGGCTGAAGCTGAACTCGTGCGCGGGCGGTGGAGAAAGCTCTGTGTCTCAGCGAGTAACAGCTTGAGCTCCTGTGTGTCCTGCTCGAACTTGAGTCTGCGGCGAGCGAGTGGATGAGCCGATGGATGAGTCTGCCAACAGCTCTAGTCAGACAGAATCCCAACGAACGCACCTCGCCACGTGAGAGACCCATTCCTGCTCTTGGTTGACGTCGTTCTGGATGGAGATCCAGGAGTGGTCCAGACGGTACGCTGGGTGGCGCGCATCGAAGCACGCGTCGCAGTAGTAGCCCAGCTTGAACTCGTCGTATCTGGCCGGCAAGATCGTGAGCACCACCTCAGAGAGCCACACTGCATCCCGAGACGAGCACGCCGACGTACTTGACACAGTTCTGGCACTTCTTCGTCGCGACCCCGAAGCGACAGCGAACTTGGAAGCTGCACTTGCGCTACAGATCTCACATACACACACAGTCGATCCGCCACGAGTGAACTTGCTGCAGCACTGCATCTCCAGGATCACGCGATACTAACCTACCGGCGGGAACTTGACATCCTCGAAGTCTCGCGCGAAGACCTTTGCCTTCTCCTTCGTGGTCGTCACCGCCTCGTTGCGCGCTCGGAACGCGGCGACGAGCTCTCTTCTACCCTTCGCAGACGCAGTCGTCGCTCCGAGCGCGCCGAACGGGGTGTGGATGTGCGGATCGCCGAGTCCAGTGGGCCACTCGGGGTACGCTGGCGGCGCCACCCGACTCCCGCTCATCGAGGAGCTGCCGAGTGTGTGTACCTGTGGAGAGTCCTCGAGACTACGAATAGCGGTCGTTCGATCGATCGATCAATCATCACCTCCGGTTCGGATGCGCGTGCTGCTCGTGAACGCGTACCCAGCAGGCAACGCGCGTGGCGCCGAGCGCTTCGGTGTGTTCCGCCAGCACGCGCAGCGCGTCATCAAGGAGCTCGAGAAGTGCGAGGTGACGGATGTCGAGCTTGTGGTGCGCGTGCTCTCTGGCCGACGCCCTCGCTGGTCGTGCTCGAGCTCACTCTATTGTCCACTCTTCGAGCTCGCAGGAGCGCACGCGCAGTGACCTCGACGAGTTCTTGTTCGAGATGCACTCGGAGTTCGCGAGTCCGAGCTGCATCACCAACTTCGACCGCCTCGACTTCGTGCTCGTGGATGGCGACACGAACGCGCTGCCATGGGCACCAGCGATGCGCAAACTCGCACTACTCACCAAGATGTGCATGATGACGGGCAAGTGCGTGTTCGCGAGCGGCGTCGGCGCCGGTCTGCTCGCGTACGTGTGCTCCACCGGCGGCGAGCACTTCCGTGTCATGAACAACGGTGGCAAAGGCAGTCTCATCGACGACGTCCGAGCAATCCCGTCGCCGCCGCAGTCGCCCGCGGCTTCGACGTTGCATTCGGCGCAGGATGTGCTGCTCGACACCAAGTCTGGCGACTTCTTCGCCTTCGGCGCGCGAGAGCGGTGCTGGATCCCGAAGGGTAACACGGGTCTCGTGATGCACTCGAGCGACCACGCGAGGGACTACGGCGCCAAAGTGAACTCGGCGCGCGCCGGGACCAAGCCAGCGCAGCTCCGCGAGCACCTCGGTCACCAGCTCTGCCTGTCGAAGCGCGGTGAGACCAAGTGCTGCATCCGCCTCGAGCACGCCAACCACGTGCTCTTCACCAGCATCCCGCGCCGCGAGTTCGTCGCGAACTGCAGGAGCAAGTGGGACCTTGACGAGGAGATTGCGAGCACGGGCACGAACCACTACCGCGTGCTGCTCGACAGCAGCCGCGGCCCGATGCTCGTCGAGTTCGGCAACTGCGTCGGCTCGCACTTCCTGCTGTCACCGGAGTACCCGGAGAGCGGCAAGCTGCTGCGCAACTTCGTGCTCGCCAAGTTCGAGGACCTCAAGGTGCACGCACACATCGATCGGAGCTACGTGTCGGCGATCAGCGGCTCATCTCGCCTCAAGGACCGTCTCAACCAGGCGCAGACTAAGTCGGTGCTGCACAGCACCAGAGCGAGCCTCAGTCTCAGCTCGCAGCTCTCTTCCGGTGCGCATGGCTCGGATGGGACGACAACAGTGATGACAGCAGGCAGGACGTCACCCAAGCGCTGCCGACCCGTGTCCGCTGGTCCGTCGCGCTCGGCACCAAAGGTATCGCACCCGATCCGCACAATCCAGACCTCGCGTTCAGCGTACCCCGCGTCGCCGACCCATCCTCTAGCAGGCGAAGACGCGAGGGTCTCGAGCTTTAGCGCCACCAGCAGCAGCGCAGCTCCGCGCAAGACCAACGAAGACGTCGCCGAAGGACTGTCCTCGAAGCTGGCGTTCGCGTCGCCCGAGTCGAGCGACAACAACGCCGGATTCGCGGGCGGTGCTCTACAGCAGTGCCAGCACGGTCGGCTGGTAGGATCGGACGCTGTCTTCGGCGCTGACGGCCCCGAAGTCGAGACCTCTGGTGGCGCCGCCGGAGGCAACCAGAACCCCGCGCCGCGCCGCCGACGCGTGCGCGTGCCGCAGAAGAACGAGCTCGAGAAGCCGTACTGCGCGATCCGCAAGTTCGACAAGATGCGCGGCGCGGAGAAGCAGGCGTACTACTCGGTCGTGAACGACGCGCCGTACGTCGGTCCGGCGGAGCGCGAGGCGGTCGAGCTCCAGAAGAACAAGCTCAAGTGGACGGCCGGTCCGTTCCGCACGGCGGTCGGGAAGGCCACGACCCACACCGTGCCGGTTGAGACGAGCGTCTTCGCGGCGGCGCCGTTCGTCCAGAAGAACACGCCGTTCTACATCATCCAGCGCCGCGAGCTCGAGCTCAAGGAGACCCACAAGCCCACCACGCCTGCCAGCGCCAGTTCTCACTCACGACAACCACCACAACGCCCCAAGACCGCGGGCTTCACACGCTAGCTGAACACACACACACAAACACACGCCAACGACGACGACGGACTCTCGGGGAACTCCGTTGAGTCTTGTTGATACCAACCGGCTCGCTATGCAACGCTGTGTCTGTCTGTCTGTCTGTCTGTCGCGACGGCGGCTCAGTTGAACTGCGCGATGGCCTGCAGCAGGTCCTTCGACTCGGCCGCGTAGTTGATCGGCTCGAGCGTCACCACGCCGGCCTTGACGCGCAACTCCTCCTGCACGTTCTCGGCCTTGACGCGCAGGCGGAACACGTACTGCTTGAACAGCGCCTCCTTGAACACGGCCTCGAACTGCGCCGGGTTCGTCTCGCGTAGCTCGCCGATCTCGTCGGCGGTGCGGCCGTTCAGCACGACCTTGCCCTGGTCGTTGAAGCACGTCGTCCACGAGCTGCCCGTGTGGTCGAGCACGACGACCGACATGATGTAGCGGTTCTCGCACGTGCTGTACGACGTCTGGCACTTCTCGCACGTGAAGTTCTGTGCCACGTCCGGCACGACCTTCTTCTGGCACTTGGTGCACGCCTGGTAGTAGATGCCCGTGTCGTGCTTGATGAAGTTCACCGTGCCCTTCACCGTGATGTAGTCGGGCTTCTGCCCGAACCCGAGCTGCTTGCCCTTGATGTCGCTGATCACCGCGCGCTCGGCGAATGTGCCGAGCCCGCCGCCGCCGAAGCCACCGCCGCCCGAGCTCAGCGACTTGACCTGCGTCGCGCTGCCGCCCGTGTTGAACCAGTTGAGCAGGTGCCCGGCCTCCGAGATCGTCGGGTTCACCGCGAAGCTCGAGCTCGAGAGCGTGCTGATCGAGCGGCCGTTGTACTCGCTCACGCGGCAGCCCTTGATCGCCACGACGTTGTTCGTCCAGCTCGAGCAGTCCTCGCGCGCCTGGTCGTTCCACATCGTGAGCTTGATCTCGGCATTCGAGTCGTCCACGAGCGAGATGTCGCGCTTGTAGAGCTGCTTGCCAGCCTTCGACGTGATCTCGCTCACGGGACCGACGTCGCGCACGACGCCGATGACGTCGACGTTCGCGTCCGCCTGCAGCGTCTCGATCATCGCGATCTTCTTGAACGCGTAGTTCATCTGCGAGATCTGCGCGTCCTCCGGTGCCGGCGAGATCTCCGAGTTCTGGTCGAAGCTCACCTCGTAGTCGTTGTCCACGTTCGAGAACTTGCGGTTCGCCATCTTGATCTTGCCGCCCGTGAAGTAGAAGACGCCGCCCGGGCGTAGCAGCTCGTAGAACTTGTCCACCGCGTCATTGAACATCGTCGCGCGGATCTCGCCGCCCTTCGAGTCGAGCAGGTCGCAGCTGAAGAGCTTGCCCTGCCCGCGCACGTTCGACCAGTTCTTGATCGGCGCGCGTGACGTCACGCGCGCCTTGATCGTCCACCGCCCGCCGGCGTACGGGCTCAGGCTGTGGATGTCCGAGAGGCGCACGTTCGGGTCCTGCCGCACGACCGGCCCGCGGTTGTACGACGCCTGCGCCGCCGCCGGCCGTGCCGGCTGCGCGTAGCTCGGCGCGCCGTACGACTGCTGCTGCGGCGCGGCGGCGGCGGCCGGCGTGTTGCTGTACATGGAGCTCTGCTGCTGGTAGCTCGACTGGACAGGCGCCGCGGCCACCGGCTGCTGCGGACGCGCGCTCAGGCTCGGGGGCACCGCGGTCGGCGCCGCCGCCGGGACGGGCACGCCCTTCCCGCCTTCGATGTTCTGCGGCGCGCCGATGCGCTCGAATGCGGGGACGATCTCGCCGATGCTCAGCACGATGAGGATCCTGCACGCACGGCTCACACCCGTCAGTACGTGCGCAGTGCGAGCGGACGACGAGCGCGAGCAGCGCACCTGCGTCCCTGCACGTCGTTGCCGATGTAGTCCTTCAGCTGCACGACGTAGTTCACCTTGAGGCTGTCGCTCTCCATGAGCTGTACGCACACGCGTCAGTTGAGCTCTTCGGTCGACTGTACGTGCAGCTCAAGGCAGTTGCTGGAGAGAGACACGCACCGGCGCGAGCTGCGTGGCGAGCATGCCGCTGATGTACGACGTGCCATCTGAGAGCACGATGCTGCACAGCAGGCGCGGGTAGTCAGCGTCCGCGGCGCCACACTAGGAGCGAGAGGTGTTGAGGAGGGGGGAGAGGGAGGACGCAGGCAGCAGGTGGCGCACCGGTAGCGGTCGCCGCCAGTGCCGCTCGCCGGCTTGATCTTCTTCGTGTCGATGATCTGGAGCCAGGGTTCGAAGCCGTCGGGCATTTGCTTGCTGTAGAGCATCGCGACCGCGTTGTTCGTGAGGTTCACCATGGCGGCGTGTGGTGCGTGTGGCGGCGCGCGGACGAGCAGCGAGGAGGGAGGAGGGAGGAAGGTGGAAGGCGCTTGGGTTGGCGCTGAGCTTCTTGCTCTTTGCGAGGCGCGGAGGCATACAAAGTCCAAGTGCAAAGATCAAATGACGCGCGGTTATCGAAATGCATTGGCGCCAAAAACAAAACGGGTTGGCGCCAAACGGCGACGCGCAGATAACAGACCAGGACAAGATCAGAACTCCAGCTACGCACAACCTCGAACGAGATACGCGCCAGCGCTCCATCACGCGCTTCTCCCTAAGTGATCAGCACCTTGCAGAACGACAGCAGCAGCGCGACTTCAGCGCTAGGACTCGGTACACGCTAGCAACTCCACGGTTTGCGGCAATGCACTTCGGCGCTTCCAACACACTCTCCCACAGCGCAGCTTGCCTCGCGAACCGGTTGCTGGTGTCGCCAGCACCGAGCAACAACCCACACACCTCACGACTCCATCGGCTCTCGCACTCTTTCTCCACCGACTCACAAAACTCAGCGGCTTTCAACTCCCGCTCACACAAGCGCCGACTAACGACTCGACCTCCTTCATGCTCTGTCTAGCCAACTGCACTCTACACGCTCTCACAACGCACACTGCATACAACACAGCATACGGCACCATCCACATAGCACCACACAGCCACGACAGCTTTCTCTCGCAAAGGGTGGTGTTAAAAAACACCAGTGGGGATGAAGGTCCGAGCGGAGCCCAAGAGCTCGCGGAGAGCTCCGGGACGTCGCCCAGACGTTGTTGTGGTTGTTGCCAGCGCCGAGACAACCCGCCGCTGCCACCGCCGCCGACATGCAGCAACAGCAGCTGCGGGTGCCCTTAGCACGCAGCACGCGGTCGAAGCCAGACACACCGACCGCTTAACCGCCGAAGCCGTACAGCGTGCGGCCCTGGCGCTTGAGCGCGTACACGACGTCCATCGCCGTCACAGTCTTGCGGCGCGCGTGCTCCGTGTACGTGACCGAGTCGCGGATGACGTTCTCCAGGAAAACCTTGAGCACGCCGCGGGTCTCCTCGTAGATCAGACCGCTGATGCGCTTCACGCCGCCACGGCGAGCCAGACGGCGGATCGCCGGCTTGGTGATGCCCTGGATGTTGTCACGAAGCACCTTGCGGTGACGCTTCGCGCCGCCCTTGCCGAGTCCCTTGCCGCCCTTGCCGCGTCCAGACATCTTGAGATGGAGAAGAGGTGGTGTTCTTGTTGTTGGAGGATCGAAGAAGATTCCGAAATGAGCCCGAGTGTGTGGAGCGGAGCGCGTGTGTGTTGTGTGCCGCAGTGGCGAGCCGCTCGCTTTGCTTGAGTGCCGCGACTGCCAAAGCCGCTTTCCCGCGCGCCAGCTTTTGAATTCGAGTTGGAGAAACGGCTAAAAATAACCCGACTGACTCGCATCCTCGCCTGTGATTGGCCCAATTCTCATCCTTCGCGCTCATTGGCGGGATCACTGTCCTCGCAAGCTTTCGCGCCAAAATTTGAATCGCCAAAGAGCTCTTGAAAGCCAAAGCGAGCGGCAAAGGCAACAAGAAGCAAGCAGGAGCGCCACAGACAGCGCCGCCACTGCTCACTCCTGAATTTCCTCAGCTCAAGCCAGCTCAGCAAACTCAATCCCCTCAAGTCTCTCAAGATGGCTCGTACCAAGCAGACCGCTCGCAAGTCGACCGGCGGCAAGGCGCCGCGCAAGCAGCTCGCCACGAAGGCGGCTCGCAAGAGCGCGCCGGCCACGGGCGGTGTGAAGAAGCCGCACCGTTACCGCCCGGGCACGGTCGCGCTCCGTGAGATCCGTCGCTACCAGAAGTCGACGGAGCTGCTGATCCGCAAGCTGCCGTTCCAGCGCCTCGTGCGCGAGATCGCGCAGGACTTCAAGACGGACCTGCGCTTCCAGGGCTCGGCGGTGCTCGCGCTGCAGGAGGCCGCGGAGGCGTACCTCGTCGGTCTCTTCGAGGACACGAACCTGTGCGCGATCCACGCGAAGCGCGTGACGATCATGCCGAAGGACATCCAGCTGGCGCGTCGCATCCGTGGCGAGCGTTCGTAAGCGTCCGTCGACAGTTCGAGTGGCTCACAAGGCTCGATCGGCTCATCGGTGGTCGGCTGGCGCGACTGACGGACTCTCGTCGAGTGTCCTGATGCGCGCTTGCTGACTGCATCGACAGTGTCGGCGCCGCGTGCCTGGCGCGCTGGTGTCGACCTTCATCTCCCCCCCTGGTGTTTTTTAACACCACCCTCCGCCTAGAAAGCGATCACTCGACGTCCTGAGCGCAGTGTTCGCGCCTATGTCCTGAGCGTACAGCTCCAGTTGTTTACCATCGTCATTCTCAGGTTCGAAGAAAGCGGTTGTGCTTGGAGGTGTCATATGAGTGCGTTAGGTGCTGGTCGTGGACTGCGGATCAGTTTGATCGGCTCTTCGCCGTCGTTGAGTGTGCCGCATCGACTCGCGCTTCATCAAGTGTGTGCTAGAGTTCAGCCATGAGACTCGTGTTGCGAGCTGCATCCGCCATCTCGGAGATCTCTCGAGAGCACTTGCGGTGAAGCTCTGCAGCTAGTCGCGCACGCCGCAGTCTGGTAGCCGACGCCGACTCCGCTTTGCCGCTCGCGCACAAGGCAACAGACTACAGTACTCCCTTCAGCGCGTAGCGCCACCTCCAGCAACCCGCTCTTCTACGCGCGGAGGCGCTGCGACGAGTCGAACTTGACGGCGCACGCCACACACCTGCCAGCGTCCAGTGGAGGGTGAGCACCGCGTGACGCCACCGCAAGACCAGCTCCTCGCTGGGCGGGCCACGTACGCAAACTCCTCGTCGCCCGCGACCGCTGTCTGCAGGCAGTAGTAGCAGTACACGTGCTTGCACGACGTGATGTACGGTGTCTGGAGTCGCCGGATCAGACACACAACACGCACGCTCTCTCTCAGTCAGTTGGTGGCTTCGCCTCCCACCGCCGGTGTGGACTCGGAGACGCCTTCCCTCACCTGGGGGGGGGAGATGCCGCACAGTGAACACTGCGAGCGACTCGTGCCGCTGTCCGTCGCAGAGCCGCGGAACGATGACGCCGCTCGGCTGCGGCTCCACGTCAGGAACGGCAGCGCGAAGTTGCCAAACTCCTGCACACGGTCACCGCGCGGTCGTCAGCGCTCTGTCGGTACATGCAGAGCGAAGAGCGCGCGCTCGACACGCGCATGGATCCATCTCGACGCACCATGAGCCCGTCCCAAAGCAGCTGGCGCGTCATGTACTCAAAGTTGATCGAGCGCGGTGCCGTCGATGGCTCGATGCTCTCCTGCGAACGGCAGCAGGGTCAGTGCGCACCATACACAGACCCGAACCGCGCAGACGCCGCGCTCAAACCGCACCATCCTCATCGCGAGGCAGCGCTCTGGGAGCGAGCGGTACGTTCCCTTGCGCAGGAACGCCAGCAGGTTCGCGAACTGGCACGCGATCACGAGCGTCTCGAGCCACTTCATGGTCTTGAGCACGCGCGAGCGGCGCGCCTCCCCAGCGCCGTCGTCGTGCGCCGATTCGCTCGCGCCGCCCGAAGTCGCGGCCGCAGCAGGAGACACCCATCGCGAGGACGAGATGTAGCGGAAGAGTCGCTTCCAGGCGTACGGCACGCCCACCGACAGCAGGAAGAGCGCCGCCACGCGCCGCGTCGTCAGCGACCCGTGCGCGAACTGCACGTTCTCGAGCTTCATTCCTGGCGTCGGCTGGTGCGTCACAGCGCGAGCGTGAGCGCCGGCAGAGCACAGTCGCACTACGTGGATACTCACTCGCTCCCACGCACCCTTCGCAGCCCTGTAGAGAAGCAGAAGAGCAGCGCGCCGAGCAGCGCGTCCACCTCGGGCTTCACGCGGTCCACCACGCCGGGCTCGAACATGGCGAAGAGCGCCTTCGCCGGGTTCTTGAGCAGTCCCATGATCTCCGCGTCCAGGATCTGTGCGTCCCACTTGTTCACGCGCAGTGAGCCGGCGGCCGCCGGGTCTCGCAGCCGCGCGTACTTCACGCGGTGGCTCGCTGGAGGCTGCTGCTGGCTGGCGGCGCGGATGGCTGCGCGCGCCGCCGCGAGGTGCGCGGGGACCTCGCTGGCGCTCATGTCGTTGAGCTTGTGGCAACGGTGACGAATACAAAGACGAGTACTGTTTCAGTCGCATTAATAGCCCCTGCGCTCGATTCAGCGTTGACTGAAAAGGATCCATCGATTTCCCATGAGGTGCGGACTCGTGCCTGCTGCCGTGCTGGCGCTGGCGGCGGCGCTCGCGTGCTCGGGACCGAGCCACGCCGCGCGGCTACGAGAGAGCGCACACGAGCGCGCGCTCGTGGTGACGGAGTCGGGCGAAGACGCGGTGTGCGGCGACTGCGGCGCGCGGCGCTTGGACCCGAAGCCGAACGCCGTGCCCGAGTTCGTGCCGACGCGCGAGTGGCAAGACATCCTCCCGGACCAGGCGCTCCCTCCCGTGCGTGTCCTTCACGGGATCGCTGTCTACTGTCGCGGACAACGCACCACTGACTGTGTTGTCTGTCTGTCTGTCTCCAGGGACTCTACATCCGTGTGAACCTCGAGACAGGCAAGAAGGAAGCCAAGCTGCTCGACTGATGGCGTTCACAAGAAGCGCCTCCATAGGCTGCTACGTGCGGCGGGCTACAATAGCAACACAATAACCAAGCGCTGCATCATGCGCACACTACTGTCCCCGATCGCAGGAGCGCCGCGTGGCAGGCCGCCGCCGCCCCAACCTTTCTTCATCAGCAGCATATGTGGCAGCAGCACCACCACCAACAACAGCAGAAGCGACGACGGCGACACCACCGCTCGCGAGCCGCGTTTCGGGTGTCTGCAACCTTCCCGAGGCTCTATGCGCTCGCTCAGGAGACGTTGTCGCGACGACGACGTCGCCAGCGCACCGACGTTGACCGACCAATGGCCGTCCCAGTCCAAGACTGAAACAGCAGATCTTGCCACGCTCTCTCCTCAACAGCAAACCCCGATACGTTTACCGGAGCATCCGGCGAGTCGACCTCGACGGCGAAGGTCGAACGTGTCCTGCGTCGGAGTCGGAGTCGCCTTAGTTCCTCGTTTGGTGGTCTCTCTGGTAGCAGCAGCAGGCATGGCGCTCGATTTCAACCCACTCGCCCGGCGCACGCGGCAGCAAACAACCGCCTTCCTGGCGCTCTCGTGTGGCTGGCGGCGCTCTCGCTGTCCACGTGTCACCGAGTCGCAATTCTCGAGCTGCATTTTGCAACCAGCCACGTGTATCATTTCCAGATTGTAGCAATCGATGCCAACCACCAGGACGACCCCGCGACGCCGACACCGCCGGCGCAGCGCTGCGCTGCTGCTCGCGACGCTGCTGCTGGCGGTCGCGCTCGTCGGCTGCGCCGGAGCGAGCAGCGGCGCGAGTGGCGAGAGCGAGAGCGCGCCGGCGGCGACCGACCGCGTGCCGGAGTTCGTGGCGACGCACGAGTGGAAGGAGATTCTGCCTGGCCAGGGCATCCCGCGGGTGCGCGTGCTCGCCTTCTCCTTCGTGCGAAGAAGGCAGCGGCGGTGGCTGAGGAGCGGGGGCTGTGTGTGTGACAGGGCCTACACGTCCGCATGAACTTGGAGACCGGGAAGAAGGAGGCGAAGCTGATGGACCCGACAGACGCGACTGTGGACGAGAGCCTGCGCTCGGTGGTCGTCGACCCCGACTCGACCGTCACGGTCGCCACGGACGTCGAGGGCGAGGTGGACGCTGTCGTGACGAGCAAGGCGGCAGTTGTGGCGGTGGTGGACACGGCGGAGGACGCCGTGGACGCTGCTGGCGAGCGCGACGAGAGCGCGGGCGACGAAGCGCCGCCGGCGAATGAGCCGGCGTGGAACCACGAGAAGATCTACGAGGTGCTGCAGGCGCTGCCGGAGCCGCCAGTGCTCGAGGACGGCTTGGACATCAACGAGGCGCACGCGAAGCTCCCGAAGGCCGAGTTCCGCCGCCAGATCGTGAAGCTGTGGAAGAAGCGGCAGCAGGACCTCAAGGACGCGATCGAGAGCATGCAGGACGACTCCAAGCACCTCGGCGCGCTGCTCGAGCAGTTCCGCGCGGCCGAGCGCGCCGGCAGCACGGACGAGATGGTGCACGCGCTCGAGGTGATCGAGTGGGAGGTGCAGGACCTCGACAAGACGTACGTGTTCAACTTCATCGGCGGCTTCGAGATCATCGCGGGCTACTTGAACACGACGAACCTGCCGGTGCGCGCGCACGCAGCGTGGATCGTCGGCAGCGCCGCGAAGAACTACAAGGACGGGCAGAACTGGGCGATCGACGCCGGAGCGATCCCGAAGCTGGTCGAGTCGCTGGCGCTCGAGGCTCCGGTGGACGGGGAGAACGTCTCGCACGTCCTCCGGGAGGTGTTCGAGGTGAAGAAGAAGGCGCTGTACGCGATCTCGTCGCTTGTGCTGTTCAACGAGCGCGGACAGCGCCTGTTCCTGCTGAACAACGGCCCGGAGGCGCTGGCGGCCGTGTTCGACGACGTGTTGCACCCCGCGAGCGTCCAGCTCAAGGTGCGTCACGTTGTTCAGTGTTGGTGCCGTGATGATCTGGGAGGGTGTTCCACTCGGGGACTGGACAGCGTGCTGAGGCTGGTACTGCTCGCAGGCGGCGCTGCTCATCCACGACCTCCTGCTCGAGACCGACCCGGCGACCGACGGTGAAGACAGCGCAAGTGAGGTGCGCGAGTCGAGTCTCGCGCAGATCCAGAGCATCCTGCGGTCCACGGAGTGGTGTCAGCGCCTCGCGGCGTTCTTCCTCGAGCATGTGCGTGTTCTGTTGGCTGGCGTGTGGCTGCAGCCAGCAGCAGTCTGAGCTGTCAGGCGTGAGGATCTGACGCTGTCATGCTGTGCCCGTCCAGTCTCCGAAGCTTCGCCAGCGCCAGGGGCTCGAGATCCTCGGCGCGATGCGCAACCAGCTCCCGGGGTGCCAAGAGACCTTCCGGGCAGCGGGCGTGAAGAGCAGCGTGGAGGTCGCGGCCGCGGCGTTCGCACAGGACGGAGAGCTGGACGCGGACGAGAAGCGCGAGATCGCGGCGTTCATCCGCGAGTTCCTCGGCTTCCTGTAGCAAGTTGCATTATCATCTGAATCGCAACCTTGCAAACTCCTTCATTCTAATATTCCCCAACTGGCGCCGCATCTCCTCAAAAATCCGGATATGGCCGCATCTTGCGCGTCGACGTCAACGCTCATTTTCGGATCCGCCGCCGAGAGCCCCACGTGAGAGAGAGCCCTCCACCGAGATGCGTGTCGTCCGCCCCTCTGCCGCCCTGCGCGCCAGCGCCACCGCCGGCTCCGCGTTCCGCCAGCAGCGCGCGGCGCTCGCCACGCAGGCACCGGCGCAGCAGCAGCCCGGCTGGTTCAAGCGCATGCAGGCCACGAACGAGTTCAACCTGCCGCGCCTGCCGGTGCCGCAGGTGAGCGACACGCTCGAGCGGTACCTCGAGAGCGTGCGGCCGCTGCTGGACGCGCAGGCGTGGGAGGCACACGCGCAGCTGGTGGCGGCGTTCGAGGCCGACGAGGGCCGCGCGCTGCAGAACCTGCTGCTCAAGCGCGAGCTCTCGCAGGCGATGGGCCGCGCGTACCCGTTCAGCTACATCGAGAGCGACTGGGACCAGATGTACCTCGGCGGGCGCTACGAGTCACCGATCAACGTGAACCCGGCGTACGGCATCGTGGACGAGACGGACGGCAACCTGCAGGGCATGGTACCGCGCGCCGCGGCGTTCGTGCGCTCGGCGGCCAAGTGGTGGGACAAGGTCAAGCGCAGCGAGCTCGAGCAGGACAAGAACCAGTGCATGTTCAGCTTCGCGCGTCAGTTCGGCACGGCCAAGATCCCCAAGCGCGAGCGCGACGTGCTCGCGTCCTCGCCGCTCTCGTCGCACATCGTGGTGCTCAAGGGCACGCAGTTCTTCAAGCTCGACGTGCTCAGCCCCGACGGCAAGCAGCTGCTTTCGCAGGCGGCGCTCGAGAAGCGTCTCGACGAGATCCTCAACGCGCCGGCGACGGCGGCGCACGACGACCTGGACATCTCGACGCTGAGCGCGGAGAACCGCGACGAATGGGCTCGCATCCGCGACGACCTCGTCGCGCACGACCCGGTGAACGCGCAGTCGCTGAGCGCGATCGACTCAGCGCTCTTCGTGCTCGTCTTGGAGGAGCGCTCGTCCGCGGACACGAAGGACCGCATGGAGCTGGCGCTGCACGGCAAGGGCTCTGGCCGCTGGTTCGACAAGGTGCAGGTCGCCGTGCAGCCGGACGGCCACCTGACCGTGAACTTCGAGCACTCGTTCTCGGACGGCACGTCGTGGAACCGCTGGCTGCACGAGGTGTGGCACGACATGCGCGGGACGTCGTCGGGCTTCGCGCCGCTGAAGGAGCTGCCGGAGTTCGTGGACGCCACGAAGCCCGCCAAGCTGGGCTGGAAGCTCTCGAACAACCTCGTCGAGGACGTGAAGAAAGCGGAGGCGCACTTCGCGGCGTTCGCCGGCAACCTCCAGTCCGAGTTCCTCGCGTACACGAACTTCGCCAAGCACGAGTGCAAGAAGTGGAAGCTGAGCCCCGACGGCGTCGCGCAGATGGCGCTGCAGCTGGCGTTCGTGCGCGCGCACGGCGACGTCGCGGCGACGTACGAGTCGTGCTCGACGCGCGCGTTCCTCCACGGCCGCACGGAGACCATCCGGTCGCTCACCCCCGCGGCTGCTGAGTTCGCGCGCGCGGTCGTCGGCGGCCAGGCGTCGACGGAGACGCAGCGCGAGCTGTTTGTCACGGCGGTGAACCGGCACGTGGAGATGGCCAAGATGGCGCAGAAGGGGCTCGGCGTCGACCGCCACCTCTCGGCGCTGGCTTCGATCGCGAACGCCAACGGGATCGACAGCGCGTTCCTCAAGAGCCCCGAGCGCGCGGCGAGCACCAACTTCCAGATCTCGTCGAGCAACGTCACGACGCCGTTCCTGCAGTACTTCAACTTCGGCGCGGTGGTGCCGCACGGCTACGGCGTCGGCTACCTGCTGCACCACGACGCCATCAACGTGAGCATGACGAACTTCAAGGACAGCGGCGTGACGGACGGCAAGAAGTACAAGCAGGCGCTGAAGGAGTCGCTCGACACGATCAAGGCGCTCGCGGACTCGGCTCCGGCGCCGTAGAGCGACAGCAGAGCGGCTTGCTGGAGCAGCAGCTGCGACTGCGTGGATGTATGCGGATAGTAGTAACAGGTTCCGCGCGGCGCTGTTCAGGTCTATTCGCTCGTGTATCTTCCTCGTGCTGGTTCGCTGCGCGCTACGTGGTGCTGCTGTAGGCAGCTCGGAAGTGGCGCAGCAGCGCGTCGCCGTTGAACTCCATCTCGTTCACCTCCTTGAAGCTCTCGACAAACGTCGTGATGTCCTCGAGCACACTGCGAGACACACGCAGAGTCGAGTGAGCACCACGAGTGCACTCGGCAGCAGTTCCGATTCCGGTCCTACAGCGTGATCCAAGACGCACCGCGTCCGTCCCATCGGAGTCTTCGGCTGCACCAGCTTGAAACACTCGGGCAGCTTCTGCGAGAACATGTCGAAGACGCGCGTCATGACGTCCTTCATCTGCGTCGGGGACAGCACGGGGTGCAGCACCGCGTGGAGCTTCAGCGTGTTCTGGGTGATCCCCTTCATCGGGCTCGACGGGATCGAAGCGCTCGCAGCGTCGTAGTTCACCTGCAAGCAAAGGGGGACGCACAAACATCCGCGCGTGGGAGGTGTCAGTACTGCGCGACACGGAGCATCCAGGCGATACGGTTTACCGACCTCCGCTGCCACGTTCTCCAGGAACCGCTTCATTATCTGGTCCTCAACGATGTTGGTGAACTTGCTGAAGATCTTCTCGTTGTGCTCTGCGTAGTCGCGCAGCACGCGATCGAACTCGTCCAGCAACAGCTTCTGGCGGTCCGTGAAGTGTGCTGCCAGCGCCGCTTTGATGTGCGGGATCAACGTCATCGCGAGGTCGAGCGACTGCGACGCCAGCGCTGTCGGACACACATTCACACCAAACGAGGCGCCTTCAGTGACCCACAGACAGCACAAAGTAGCACGTACGAGAGAGAGAGAGAGAGAGAGAGAGAGCATGACGGACGAACCCAAGTGTCTGGCAGAGATGCTCTTGAGACGCGCGATCTGCATCGCCCCGGCCCCGAGAACGAGTTGTGTCGTCCGGGAGTTGAACAGCTGCAGTACACACAGCACGCGGCAGGACAGCTTAGCACGACAGATCCCGATGCAAGCGCAACTCAACACCACGCGCACCCGGAAGATCTCGATCGAGCGCTGCAGCACGTCGGTCGCCAGCACCGGGAAATTCGCGGCGCACGACATGTAGTTCATCACGATCTCTAGCATCAGCAGCACGGACCAAACGACGCGGAACGACTTCCCACAGATCGCGACCGCCTTGAACGGCGCCGCAGTCTCGCCGGCGACCGCGCGGTCGTCCGACAGTATCAGCGACACGCCTCTGCCGCTCGACAGATCCTCGAGCGCTTTGTGTCGCGGCACCGAGATCTCCGTGTTCTTCCACAGCTCGTGGTCCAGCGTCGAGACCAACTTGGCCATCTGTGCTTGGTGGTACTTCTCCAGAAACAACTTGAGCTGCGAGAACAGCGCGCCTCGCAGCGTGTAGTCCGTCTTGCCCGTCAGCTTCTCGACGTTCACGACAAAGTCCATCGTCGTGTCGTACAAGAGGCGGAGCTGGGGCATCGTGTACACCGCCTGCACATCTTTGCGCACGGCGAAGAGGTTCGATACGCTTCGCTGCGAGAACTCGCACGTCTTGCGGATCACCTCGTCGATGTCCCGGATCACGTTTGCGCACGTCGTCTTGATCTTCCAGTCGCCGAGCACCTCCTTGTCCTCGCTCGAGATCTCCAACGGTGTCCACCCCTCGTCCTCTTTCTTATCCACGCTCTCCGCGCTTACGGTCGCTGCCGCTGCCTTGATCCTCGCGTCGTCCTGCGCTGCACGGTCAATCTTCTCCTGCATCGCCGCCACGAGAAGTTCTTGAACCACCACGGCGCGCTTCAGCACCATGATCAAGTGCTCGAAGATCATCTGCACGCACTGCAGGAACTCGTCGGACTTGAGCCCGCGTAACTGGATCGACACCTTTGACTCTGCACCGGATGTCGGGCTCGCGTCTGGTGCTGCGCTGCTGCTGCTGCTGCTCGACACTGCGATCGTCTCCGTCACCACCGTCTTGACGACCACCTTAATCTCCTCGTTCAGCTGGTCGCGGTACTTTGTCACCACGTCGCTGACCGCCTCCAACCGGAACAACACCTCAATCAGCTGCTTCGTCTCGACAGTCGACACGTCCTTCTCTCTGCTGTCTCTCCGACTCCGCTCCGAGTGCAGTTCGTCCTCGTGGAACATCCACTCTGGCGACGTGACAAGCGAGATGAAGCGTTGCGAGATCTGCGTCACGATGAACCCGCGATAGCCGTCGAACTTGTCGCTCAGGGAGCTCAGACCGTGGATGCCCTTCAGGTGCTCGCGCAGAGTTGTCTGCGCACTCTCGATCAAGTCGAGTGCGCTCGTGTAGTCCTGGCACTGCACGAGCGCGTCGATGGCCGACTCGGCGTTCTTGACGCTCTCGATCATCGTCACGACCTCGTGCAGCTCCGCGACACGCTTCTGCCGCCGGTGCAGACTCACAATGTCGAGCGTCTTGTCCGCCAGTCCATTCCGGAGTCTGTCCATCGTCGTTCTGCAATGAGGTAGACGACCACAACAAGCAAAAGCGTGAGCTGCGACCCGCACACGCGGACAAAGAGGAGCAGGATCAACGCGACGAACGAACCGCAGAGACGCCACTTGGTCGCACGCGATCGAGATCGAGCGCTTCATCACCTCCTGGTTCGCAGACGCTTCGAAGAAGCGGTCGGAGCGTGACGACACCTGCCGCAGCAGCGTGAACTCCACGCGGTCGAGGTATCCTGTCAACTGCAGCCGCGCGAAGTGGAATGGAGCACGGACCGTTCGCTCAGCTGCACCCCAACCCTCACCACTGATCAAGAGGAGCTCGCAAACGAACCTCTTCTTGAAGTGTCGAAGACGTCTGCATGCTCATGACCTCCTCGAAGACCGCGGGGTCCGTCAGGTCGAAGTTCGGGCGGAAGAACATGCTGGGCACGGCTTCCAGGCACTTGGCGACATCCTCTGTCACCGCAGCACCACAGACCCGCATCAGCGCCTCGGTGCGCCGCCCACCCCGCTCGTCACCCACGCAATAGACCATCATGCTAGTGCGCAGACAGAGACGATCACCGCCGTCGTACCGTCCGCGACCGAGATCGAAGGCACGTTCTTGGACGAGAGCTGCTCGCTGATGGGCTTGGCGTGGTTCTCCTCGTGGCGCTTGGCGTTCTTGCCGAACTTGCGCAAGTACGGCTCGAAGTCTCGCGTGTGCACGGACTCGAGCCCCGGGAACGGCAGCATGCCGAGGTCCGGCTCGAGCGGCGCGAAGACGTCGAGCAGCGCGCCGCCCCAGCTGCTCGCCTTGGGGTTCGTGAGCACCGAGTGCAGGTTATGGTGCCCCACCTCCAGCAGCGCGCGCTCGTCGTCGTCCAGCAACTCCACGCTGCGCTGCGGGTCGAGAGCAGCCGACCCGGACGAGCTGGTGCGCGAGCTCGTGCGCGAGCCCCCGTCGCCTGCGAAGAACGTGCGGCCGCCGCTGCTGCTGCTGCTCCTGCTGCTGTCGGCCGCGCGCACGTCGAAGAGTCGCGGGTACTCGGCGGGGCTTGGCTGCGCTCGGGTGGACGAGGGTGTGAGCAGCGCGCGCGGCGTGGCTGCGGCGAGCACCGAGTCCTTGACGGCGGCGATGGGGCTGCTCACGCCGCTCCACCCGCGCTTGAGCAGCGCGCCGGGCGAGAAGAACCCCGCGGCGGGCTGAGGCTTGCGGCGGTTGTCCATGCGGGCAGGGGTGCGTATGGAAGAGGAGGCAGAGAGGGGGAGAGATGCCCACACGCGCACACACACGAGCCACACGAGCTTGCCTTGAAGGTGGCGGCTTCGTGATCCGAGTGGGGATTATTGTCTACGGTTTAACCCTGAAAACGCCTCTGGATAATTTTTACCACCCTGTTTAACTCCAGTTATGTAACAAGCGATTCCATAATCTGGGGAAACAAAATAGCAGCTAATTACGGCATTCCAAATGTTACGAACATAGGCTGGACAGCGAGGATATCTTGTAACATCGGAGTAAAACACATTCGAAATGTGTTTAACTCCGAGAGAGTGAGAGAGAGAGAGAGAAAGAGAGAGAGAGAGAGAGAGCACCGAAGCATACACGAAGCATGTGCGGCGCTCTGGCGCGGATCACTCACTCTCACTCGGGCTGATCCCAGCGACTGAACTCGGAGCGGGTGTGGCGTTGTGTACGCGGTGTCTGAACTCCCAAACTGCTGGTAAATCGATGTGCTATCGAGTCTGTGCCCTCGTCAGCTCAATGATGAAGTTGTTGTAGCGATCAAGCCCGTGCGTACACGATAGTTGTCGCGAGCAGGTGTGAACTTGTGTGTGTGTGAGCTTGTGTGTGTGTGTGTGGAGTCTTGTACATGACGGTTTGCATCCATGCAGTGTCGATACATCGCGTTCGAGATCGCATTGAGCAAGCTCTCAACACTGTATGTTGCAACATCCTAGTCCTACGATCGCCGAGATGGTCTACGAAGATCGTACATCCGAGAGCGTACTGCGTTCACGACCCTGCTGTGCGCATGCACACTCGACCAACGCTCGTGTCGACAGACTCTCTCACGCGATCTTCACTCCTTCCGCGCGCGAGCAAACCCCGCCGCAAGCTCCTCTTGCACTATAGTCAAGTGAATTGCAATCTGTAGCGCTTGCGTCAGGGATGGCGCGATGCTTGCTCGGGACGATCGAGTCCTCGACAATGTCAAGCCCAAGCACTTCGTCGAGCTAGTCAGCTCGAGCACCCAAACCGCATGAAAATGTCACACTTTTTGTATGTCCATATAAAAAGCAAGTGAAATCTTGACGCGCAGCGGTGACGCGCCAGGGTACTTTATCGCTAGGATGTTTCACTTGCGGAATATCGTTCGAATGACAGACCGACTTACTAAGGCTACACAAAACATAGGCACGATTTCACCCCTACAAACCACAAAAGCGAGCCAGCCTTACTCCTTGACGTCGCGCGTGTCATCCCAAATCTCGAAGCAGAGGAACGTGCGCCAGAATTAGATCCGCTTCTCGCTTCCTGGCCACTGGCGCTGCGCTTCGGCGTTGCCGCGGTGCTGAGCTGCTGCCGCTGCTGCTGCTCACTCCACATCTCGCTCCGTCTCGCGCACCACCGCCACCCTCTCGCAAGGCAAGGAAGCGATTAGACGCATGGCGCTCTGGGGCACGCTACGCCAGCGCATCGGCGGTGGCGGCGCCACGCCCGCGGACGCCGACAAGTTCGTCGACGACTTCTTCGCCAAGACCACGCAGGACCCGCACTGGGAGCTCGAGCGCCTCGAGGCGCGCGTGGGCGAGTTCGTGCGCAGCCAGCTGGGGGCCGGCAGCCGCCGCCGCGGCATCGCGCTCGTCACGGCCGGCGCCACGATCGTCCCGCTCGACGCACACAACGACACGTTCGTCGACCTCTCCGCGAAGGCGCAGGAGCAGCAGGGCCCCGCGAGCGCCGAGCACCTGCTGCAGCTGGGCTACGCTGTCATCTTCCTGCACCGCGAGGGTTCCATGCAGCCCTTCACGCGCCACTTCCAAGAGTACATCCAGAGCGGCGCGTTCATGGACATGTTCCACATGCGCGAGCAAGGGCTCGTGCTCGAAGGGCTCGACCTCGCGCAGCAGATCAAGTTCCAGAACGTCACGCTGCTCTACAACGACGCCAAGGACCGGCTGCTCAACGTGAGCTTCACGTCCGTGCAGCAGTACCTGATGCTGCTGCGGTTGACCGCGAAAGCCGTGAACGAGGCTGGCAACCGCGCGGTCGTCATCCTCGCAGCCACAGTCATGGACTTCTACGTCCCCACGCACGGCGGCGGCAGCGGCGGCGGTGGCCGCGCGAAGAAGAGCAAGGGCGAGTTCTCGGTCAACTTCGTGCGCGTGCCGAACCTGATCAAGCGCGTGCGCAGGGACTGGTGCCCGAGCGCGTTCCTCGTGACGCTCAAGCACGAGCTCCAGGACGGACAGATGATCGAGGCCGCGCACCTCGCGGTCGAGAAGTACGGCATGGACGTCGTCGCGGGCACGTACCGCCACGAGTGCTCGCACGAGATCCTGCTCATCACGGAGCAGGAGGACACGATCGTGAGTTGCCCGGAGGACGAGGACATCAACGACGCGTTCGCGTCCGCAGTCGCCGGGATGCACCGGCACTTCCGCAAGAAGCGCGAGATCCTGCGCAAGGGGAAGCAGCTGCTGCTGCTCTCGGCCAAGTTCTCGATGCTCAAGGAGACGGACCTCGTGAACGAGGACGCGGACGGGAACAAAAACGTCAAGTTCGGGCCGGGCGTCAAGATCTGCACGGACCGGCGCCACGGCGGCGACGCGTCCGTGTACGCGCTCAAGCACATCTTCCAGAACAAGCGCCGCTGCGCGCGCGCTCACGTGTGGGAGAGCTCGGCCACGGACCCGGCGACGGGCCACGTGACGGCGGACGTCGTGGTGGCGTTCAGCCCCGCGGGGAACCCGGAGACGATCCGCGACGTGTGGGGGGACTTCTGGTCGGGCTGGGCGGAGAAGGAGATCTCCGAGTTCAAGACGCAGATGGGCTCCATGTCGCTCACGTCGGCGCTCAACGTCGTGACGTCGTCGATCTCGGGCGACTACAGCCCGGCGTCCGCGATCCTCCAGTACATGTGGAGCAAGATCGGCTCCGCGTGGTCGGACGGCGAGCAGACGCGGATCCGGCAGAGCATCCAGAACATGATGGCCGTCGGGCTCGACCGCGGGCTCATTGAGCCTGTGGGCATCACGCCGCTCGAGAAGCTCATGGCACGCCCGCGCGTCCAGCGCTTCGACTCACTCGTGCTGCTCGAGCAGCCGCCAGTGTCCGTGCACTCACACTCGCGCCGGCGGCGGCGAGACAGCGACGAAGACAGCGACAGCAGCGGCAGCGACCCCACGCGCCTGAGCAAGGCGCGCACCGTGCGCGTGCACCGCGCGGTCCACGACTACATGCAGGACATGATCAACGACGGGCTGCTAGACACGGTCATGAAGTACGTCGAGCAGGGCGTGGCCGTGCACGTGACGGGCTACAGCATGGGCGGGATGCTTGGGCAGCTCTTCATGCTCTACCTGGGCGACCGCGCGCGCATGGCGGGGCTGGACGCGAGCCAGATCAGCATGGTGGGCTTCGGCTCGCCGCGCATCGGCGACATCGGCGTCGCGGCACGCCTGCGGGTGCTCTTCGAGCCGGAGCAGGTGCTGATCGTGATGCATCCGTCCGACACGGTGCACGCGTTCCCACCGACCGCGGAGGGCTACGCGGACTCGGCGGTCAAGATCTTCCTCAAGGAGGACGGCATGGGCGTCGGGCGGCGCACGGCGTCGCCGTTCTCGCTGCTGCCGATGACGCGCTCGATCGACAACATCCTCGAGCGCTCGTTCAAGTCGTCGTCGTCGTCGTCCCCACCGTCATCGTCGTCCCCAGCGACGTCGCCTCCGAACTTGTCCAAGGGTCAGGAGCCACCGTCGCCGCCGCCGCAGACCGACAGCGCGTGTGCGCTTTGCCAGAGCAAGGCGCACACATCGGAGCTACACCGGTGTCGGTACTGCACGGAGCGCGGCACGCACCGCGGCGCCGAGTGCCCGAACCGCAACAAGCCGTGTCTGCTCTGCGGCCACGCGAACCACTGCACGGGCGAGCACCGCTGCAAGGTGTGTCAGCAGTACGGCCACCGCGGCCGCGAGTGCCACGCGCAGCGCGACGTGGGGCTCACGGAGCTCGTCACGTACTTCCGGTACCACCACTTCCTGTACTACAACTCGAACCTGAAGAAGTCGGTCGAGTTCACCACCGCCACGTAATGAACTACTTATTGAATGGATGGATGCGTGTCTGTCTACCTCCACCCAACCTGCCGCTGCGGACGCCCCGACCCCGACGCGTCAGTAGGCGCGCAGAGAGCGCTGCGCCGCTGCGGCGTCCGGCGGGTACACGGACCAGAGCGCGATCTTGCGGTCCTTGGACGCGGACGCCAGCAGCGCGCTGTCGAGGCTGAAGTCCAGCCCGAACACGCTCTCCGTGTGGTGCTTGAGGATCGCCAGCGGCTTGAGCTTGCGCAGGTGGAACACGCGCACTCTACGCACTGCGTTAGGTTCCTGCGCACACACGAAATGCACGCAACGCAGCCGAGCGGCGCGCACCTGTGGTCCCACCCGGCAGTCGCGAACACACGCTGGTCGCCGCGGATGCGGATGGCACCGAAGCCGCCGTGGTTGCACTGGAAGAAGGCGCGAGCGGAGATCACGAGCGCACTCGTGTCGAGCTGCGCGAGGAAGAGCTCCGTGCCGGACGAGCCGCAGATCGCCGAGCGACCGTCCTGCGCCACATCGAACGCTAGCACTGCTCGCGCGCGTCAGTCCTCCTTCGCTTCCGCCGTGTCCTGCCTCCCACGCATGACAGCATCGTACGCGGGTCGCTGGCCCGCGTAACCTGCACCTCGCACGCGATCTTCCCGCCGGCGCGCAGGTCGAGCAGCGCGAGTTGCCCGCCCTCGAAGCCCGCGGCGACGAACGTCCGCCTCGCGCTGTCCGGCGCCTCCCCCGCCGCTGCGAAGAGACTCAGCGACATGCACATGCCTTTGCCCTTGCCGCCGGTCGCGTCGGGTACTGCGATCTGCAGCACAGGCCGCGCCGCACGCCAGTCGTATACGAGGATGTGGTTGCCTTCGGGTCCGGGGCACACGAGCACGTCGCCGTCGCCGTCCCCATTGCTGGTCAGTTCATCTGTCGTCTGCGGCGACCAGCGCAGTGCCGCGAACTTGGTGAACGAGTACGAGCCACAGTAGTAAGACGCGAGCGGCGCGCAGTCGTCACCGAAGCGCGCGACGTCCCAGAGCTTCACGAGTCCGTCGCGGCCCTGCGTCGCGAGGCGCGTGCCGCTCGCCAGCTCCACGGCGTGCAGCACGCCCGCCTTCGAGTGCGCTGTGCGCACGGCCGCCGTCTCGCGCCGCGAGCGCAGGTCCCATATCCGCACGGCACCGTCCGCTCCGCCGGACGCGAGCGTCGCGGGTCCCAGAAAGCAGCTCGCGTGCACGGGTGCGCCGTGGCCGCGCAGCACGGCGAGCGGCTCTGGTGCTGGTGCTCTGGAGGTCATCACGAAATAGCCACTAAAATTCGGGTCTTTTACGGTAACTCGGAGCGTTTTATGGTGCAGCTGACATAAAAACGTGACCATTCAAGGTAATTTATTTCGTGTCAACTGATTGATAACGCCGCGATCGACAGCCATTCGTGAGAATGGAATGCGCGCGATTGCGCCGTCCCCCGCGCAGCTTCGTCCGTGTGCGAGCGGAGACCAATCTCTCACTCTCTGCATCATGGAGCTCCTCGGCGAAAGGTTCTCCGTGTCCGCGAGCATGAACTCGAACATGAGCAGCAGGAAGCGCCGTCGCCACCCTTCGTTCGTAACCAGCTTCAACCTCGGCTGACGCTGACGTGCTCAGCGAAAAAAAGTCAGTTGGCCAACCAGTTGCCTTTCATTCCGGTATTCGCGTACTGGTGCACAAGCGTCGCCGTCCTCCAACAGCCTCAAGCTCCTCAAGTGCCATGATGCTGCAGGTCTTCGCGCCGGTGAACTGGGCCGAGACGCTCGCGTCTTCCAAGCCGGCGCCGCGGCCGGCGCTCTACGTCGTGCGGGACGGCGACACGCTCGCGGGCATCGCCCTTCGGTGCGCCGCGCTGCGAGAGCTGCGACGTGTGCCAGCAGCGGCAAACTAACCAACTGGAGGATCGAACGATGATACGCGTCTTCCTAACAGCCACAACATCCGCGAATCCGAGCTGTGCGCCATGAACAACCTCCTGGGCGGCAGCGCGATCTTCCGCGGCATGCAGCTGCGCGTGCGGCGCAAGCAGCGCAGCCAGAGCCTCCCCGTGCTGCCGTTCGCCGAGCGGATCGAGCAGCAGGAGAACGACCGCGACTGCGACGGCGCCGCCGCCGCCAGCGCGCAGTTGAAGCCAGCGGAACAACAGAGCGAGGCGGACGCAGTGCGAGAACAGCAGCCGGAGATGCCGTACGCTTCCCAGCCGCTGCTTTTGCCAGGAAGCACGCGGGCAGAACTGACGCGTGCGTGATGTGGTGACTGCAACGCTCAGCGAACGCGCCGAGCACCTGTGCCCTTTGCTGTCGCGCAAGCACGCGAGTCTACGTCCAGAAGCCGTCGAGCTGAGCGGCGCCGCCACCACCAAACACACGCACAAGCAGCAGCGCTCCAAGTCCGAGCGGCTGCCCACGCACTTGGAGGCAGACGAGTTCATGTTGCCACGGCTGCTCGGTGGCAGCGCCAGCGAGGTGCTCTCGGACCCGCACTTCGGCGCCAAGCTCGTGCCGAAGCTCGAGGCGAGTCTCTCGACGCGCTTTCGCAACTACGACTGGAAGCTGCTCTACAGCCTCGCGCAGCACGGCGCGAGTCTGCATACGCTGCTGCGCAACGCACGCGGCAAGAGCCCGACGCTCGTGGTGGTCGAGACCACGCGCGGCGACGTGTTCGGCGGCTTCGCGGCCGTGCCGTGGGCCAAGGGCTCGTCGTACTACGGCAACGGCGAGTCGTTCGTGTTCACATGCCAGCCGCGCTTCGAGCGCTTCCCGTGGACGCACAAGAACACGATGTTCATGCTGAGCTCGGACCAGTCCATCGGCATGGGCGGCGGGTGCGTGTACAGCAGTAGGGAACGAGTCTGCATACGTGAGCATGGCGAGTGCTGACGATCGTGTCGTCTGATGTCCCCAGCGGCGGCTTCGCGTGGCTCGCGAACGCGGACCTCTCGCGTGGCTCCAGCGCGCCGTCCGAGACGTTCCTCAACCGGCGGCTGGCGTCCGAGAGCGACTTTGAGATCGCGAGCGTCGAGGTCTGGGGGTTCGTCACCAAGAGCTGAGCTCCTCGCTCTCGACCCTGCGACCGCGACCCCCAGCAGTCTCTCAAGCCCACGCAGGAGCTCTTCACACTACGTATTTAACGATGTCGTCCACCAGCTTATCTCTCGTGCGTGTACTCGCGCGCGATGCCGCTGGCGCCGACGACTGCGGCGTGCGCCGGCGTCTCTCCGATGCGCGGCTCAAGCCCGCGGTACTCGCGCGTCGCGAGGAACTCACCCGCCTCGCTCCTGTACGCGCTCAGCTGCGTCTGTGCGTTCTTCACCTGCAGCGCCGTCGATGCCGCCGCCTCCTCTTCGGCGCCGAGCAGAGGCGTGGCCGACGCCGCCCCGGTCGCGCCGCGCGCAGAGCTCTTGTACGTGCCTGTGATCATGGAGAAGTACGGCGTGTCCTCCGCGACGCCGCTCTCCTCCTCGGCTGCCAGCTGCTGCGTCGTCTGTGCGATCGCGGGGAGCACCTCGCGGAAGTCCGTCTTGAACTCGCCCGTCCACTCCTCGCTGGCCGAGAGCGCGAGCTGCAGCTCGTACGGCGTCACGATCGGCTTGTAGAACTCCTTGCTGTCCATGAGCGTGTTCTGCTGGCACGCGACGAGCACGAACGCATCGATCTCGGCGTAGTTGGCGAGCTTGGGCACATTCACCTTGCCGACGACGAACAGGTACGACTTGCGGCCGCTCCTGCGCAGGACACGAGTCAGTCCGCCACTCCGCCCTGAGCTGAGCTACCTTCCTGCCAGCTGCATGCGGCAGAGGAGGAGCGCACCTCTTGATGAGCTGCTGTAGGCTCTGCACGACGTCGAGGTACTTGGAAACGCCGAGCGTGCCCATGAGGATACCGAAGATCTGCGCCTCCTTCGCCTGCTGCATGAGGAAGAAGCGGCGCATGAGCGCGCGGTTCACGCTCGCGCCTTCGCGACGCAGCGTCTGCTCGCTCGGGTTGTACGAGGAGCACTCGAGCGCGCTGTGGCGCATGAGGATGCTCGTCAGGTGCGGCGACTCGGCGCCGATGTACACGATCGCGAACTTGTCCGCTGGCAGCGCTGCGTCGTCGTCCTCGCCGAGTCGGATCTGCTGGCCACCGATGAACACACTGCCGGCGGCTGGATCATCTGCGCCGCTGCTGTCGAGCGGGTTGTAGAATGTCGCCATGTCGCCTGCCAGCAGCCTGCGCTCGCCGCCGGCGCGCTCCTGCAGCAGCGAGAGGAGCTCCGGCACCGCGTGGTGGTAGCTCGGCTCGTACAGCAGCAGCACGGTTTTCTCCGGCGCGACGTCATTCGCCAGCAGCGCGCCGAGCGCGTCCGCGCACGCGGGCACGTCGATCGGCGCGCGGCCGAAGACATAGGCGACCGGGAGCTTGGACGTCGCGCTCAGACACGTGCGACCGTAGTGCACGACGCTGTCCGCCGACAAGTGCTGCGCCGCCACCTCGTCCACACAGCAGCTGCCGTACGACGTGTCGCCCAGCACGAACACGCGCGCTTGGTGGTCACCGAGCGCGGCCGAGAGCTCGCGCTGCACGCGCGGCGCGTCCGGCAGCAGTGAGTCCGGGAACTGAAGCGCGACGGAGCGGAAGCCGCCTGCGCGCAGCTGCGCCGCCGTGCGCGCCACCTCGTAGAACGCGGCGACGTCAGCGTCGGCGGCGCGCACGCCGTCCAGCGGTGCCAGCTCCACGGTCGCCTGGATGGCGCGCGAGCCGTCGTCGGCCTCGAACGCCAGCGCCACGGGCATCGTCTCGATCTCCTGTTCCTGCTGCTGCTCTTGCCAATCCAATCAAACCGTCAAGGCAAAAGTCGATAGTGACATTTTCAAGGTAGTCGACCTTTTCTAGCACCAAAAGTGTCCGCACCAGGTGGACAGGTGGACAATACTGTCCACCTCACACTCCTGCTCCACCACCGCGCCGACGCAGCAGCGCAGCGCCACTACCGCCGCTACCGCTCGAGACGCTCGCCTGGTCCTGTGCGAGCTCCTTGTCGAGCAGCGAGCCCATCGTCTCGCCCGACGCGATACCCTCCGTGGCCTCCGCGAGCATCTGCTTGATCACCTGCCGCCCGTAGCCCTCGCTCGTCACCGGCGCGCTGCTGCCGAAGCCCACGGCGAGCGTGAGCTTGAGCTTGGGCAGACTCATCACCAGCTCGCGCTCGTCGATCGACGTGACCGCCGCGCCGTCCGCCAGGTCCTCCGCGACGCTGCCGTAGTACAGCGCCAGCTGCCGCGCGCCGTCGAAGCACTCGTTGTTCGCGAACGAAATGAGGCTCAGGCGCGCGTCCGCATCCAGGTACGCCACGTACTTGCTCTCGTCCTCCGTGAAGTAGAGCGAGATGAGCAGGAAGAAGTTCACGAGCTGCAGCACGAGCGAGCTCGCCGCCGTGGCCGGGAACGCGTTGAACGCGAACTCGGCGACGATCAGCGACTTGACCTTGAACACGAGCGGCATGTTCGTCTTCCAGAGCAGGTACGGCAGCGTCGGGTAGAACCACGAGTAGAACTGGTAGTGCATCGTGCGCGCGAACGCGATGCCGACGAAGTTGATCGTGAAGAGCGACGTCACGACCACCTCCGAGCGGATCGGGAACGGCTCGTAGACCGCGAACGGCTTGTAGAGCACCGCGCGGAGCGTGCCGACGATGTTGAAGTGCTTCTGCAGGAACAGCACGAGGAAGCATGCATGCGCGCCGAGCAGCCCGAGCGCGAGCTGCTTGGACACGAACACGTCCTCCGGCAGGAACTTCCAGTTCACGGTCCACTGGTACGTAAACACGCGGCTGAGCTCGAACGCCTTGTGCAGGTAGTTGAACCAGTTGTGGCGCAGGAACGGCAAACCCAAGACGATCTGCGGGAGGGGGAAGGGGGAAGGAAGACAAGCGAGCGGCCAGGTCAGCGCGTCTGCCACACCACAACATCTCCATCATATGGGTCGAGCGACTCGCACTCGCGTCGTACCTGGATGCTCGCGCAGATGAAGAGGTACCAGGCCGTGCGCAGCACGCCGCACGACTGCAGCAGCAGGAAGAAGAGCGCCGGCGCGAAGAGCAGCACGTTCATCTTGATGGACACAGCGAAGCTGAAGATCGCGCAGCCCATGCGCCACTTCTGGCTCGCGAAGAGGTACACGGCGATGAAGAGCAGCATCATGGCCACGCCGTCGTTGAAGAGGCGCAGCATGTAGATCGAGTGCAGGCGCTTGGAGACGCAGAGGAACACGGCCGCCCACGGGGGCATCACGCGCGCGCGGTTGTAGATCGCGAGCACCGTGGCGACCGTCACGAGGTAGAAGCCCAGGAAGATGTACTGCGCGCGCCGGATGTTCGTGCCGCCGTCCGTGAGCGTGTGCAGCACGGAGAAGACGTAGAGGAACCCCGCCGGGTACACGAGCGGCCCGGTGTCACCGCGGATGTTGACGTAGTCGCGCTCGCCCGACTTGAACGCCTCCACCTGCTGCATGTACGCGCGCCAGTCGATCTCCGTGTCTGCGAGCAGCGCACGTCTCTGTCAGCGCACGTCTCGGAGCCTACCAAGCGCAGCGCTCCGATATCGCTATCTCAAGTTCGTCATTCAGCAGCGTACATGGCACGTGCTGGATGATGAGGTACCCGAGCACGGCGTCCGCCAGCAGCAGCGCGAGCGCCAGGTACTTGAAGTGCCGGTAGCTCCACATGAGGTCGTAGAGCAGCGAGAAGACGCGGCTGTGGCGCAGCGTCGTCTTCACGTCCTTGTCGATGCGCGTGACGCGCCGCGCCGCCGCCGCCGCTGTCTCCTTGCGCGTCTTCGCCATCGTTGACGTGGCGATTCTGGAACTGAGACTTCCCCCGTTGCCACAAGTCCAATCGCAATAGTGCAAAAAAGAAGGGAGGGTTCTGGCTATCTCCTGCCAAATTTGATGCACTGGGTGATTTGTCAGAATATTTGGCTCGAACCGGCACTTGAGTTCCCTGTTCAACGTCATCGAAGGAGCGAACACGATCCGCGTGACAACCTTGGACGACGCAGCAACACCTTGCTCTTACAGCTGCAGCAGACGCTTCTCCTCCTCCTCCTTGGAGATCTTCTCTTGCTCGAGCGTCTCCTTTGCGAGTCCGTAGCGCGCGTCAAGCTTCCCGGCCACGGGCACCACGAACTGCGGCGCCTCCTGCGCCTTCTTGGCGTACTTGAGGATCGCCTCGCGCGGGTCCTCCTCCCGGAAGCTGCTCTTCACGTGGCTGCTCATGAAGTACTGCGTGAACGTCGTGCTGCCGCTGATCTTGCCGCCCATGCCCGGGCCCGTGAGCGGCTTCTCCGGCGCCTTCGACTTCACCGGGTCCGCCCGCAGCTTGTGGAACTTGCGCTTCCGCGAGTCCTCATCACGATACATCGGCAGCGCGTGCGGATTGTGCACTTGGCCGAGCCCGTCGATGCGCGCGCCAGAGTCCGCCGACTGCACCTTCAGCTTCTTCGTTGCCGTTAGTAGCACGCCCTTCGAGCTCATCCCGGGGCTGTATAGCACGCGCACTGCGCCGCTCGAGCTCCCGGCGAACACCTGGTTGATCCCGTGGTGCCACTCGACGCACACGGCGTTCTCGTCCTCCTTCATGTCGACGCTCGCGATCGGCGCCAGCTCGCTCGGCGTGTGCACGTCGAAGAACAACACCTTCCCGCTCAGCCCGTGGCCGCGCCGAACGCTCGTGCCGGCCGCAACGCACGTGCCGCTCGCGTTGAACGCGACGTTCGAGGTGCCGAACACGCCCTCGACACCCGCGAACACCTTCAGCGGCTGGCTCGCTTTGCGCAGATCCCAGACCTTCACCGTGTCGTCCGCGCACGACCGCGACGCCACGAGGCGGTTGTCGGGCGAGAAGCGCACACACGAGATCCCCAGGTCGCCGCTCCCTTCGGCGTGCGCGTCGCGGATCGTCAGCGCCGCGCCGGCGTACGCCTTCCGCGGGTCGACGCACTGGATCTGGCCGTCCATCGTGCCGCCGGCGACCAGCGTGCCGTCCAGGTTGAACCTGCACGTCGTGACGCCGCAGCGACGCCCGCGCTTGCTCTTGAACTTGAGCACCGTCGTGTTGATGAGCTTCTTGAACGTCTGCTTGCCGCCGAGGCTCCAGATGCGCACCGTGCCGTCCAGCGAGCTCGTGATCATCTCGTCGCGCTGCTTCGGGTGCCATGCGCCACCCGTCACCGCGTGCGTGTGGCCGTTCGTGTGTGCCATGTCCATCACGTACATGTCGCCCTTGGCGAACTGGAGCTCCTCCACGCCTTCGCGCGAGAGCACCTTCGGCTGCGACGACCCGGTGGCCGCCAGCAGCCGGTCGCCCGACGGGCTGTAGCTCACCGCGACGACCGGGTGGCCGTCATCGACCTCGATGTCGCGGAACGGCCGCACGTGGCGCGCCATCCCCGCGAAGTCCCAGAGCTTGGCGTGGTAGTCCATGGAGCCCGTGGCGACGCGACTGCCGGCAGGGTCGACAGCGAGGCACGTGATCGCCTTCGCGTGGCTCTCGAGGGTCACTTCGTGGCTCATCGGGATGTTGTAGCGCGCTGCCACGTCGTCTTTCGCGCCGCCGTCCTCCTCATCATCATCGTCATCGCCGTCGTCGTCGCCACCAGCATCTTCGTCGGGGTCGTTGGAAGCGTCCCAACGCTCAGCAGCGGCCTCCCCTCCATCGCCCTCGTCACGGTTCTCTGGCTCGGACTGCGGCACCTTCGCCGGCGCGGCGAGCATCTGCGCCGTCATCGCCGCGATCTCCGCTTCTCTCTGCAGCGCCAGAGCGAGAGAGAGGAGAACGGTGGTGTCAGCGCTCCTCCACCTCGCAGCAGCTCCGTTGCATCGCTCTCGACGCACCTGCTTGCGCGCATCCGCGACGGCACTCGCGCCACTATGCGTCCTGCGCTGCTGCGCGCCGCCGCCGCCGCCGCCGTTGCCGAAGCCCGTAGGCAGTTGCTTGAGCAGCTCGTCCTCGGAGATCGGCGCGTCGTCTGCACTGCTCGTGGTCTCCGTTGGCTTCGGGTTCCGGAACACGTACACGCGCGTGCTGGCGCCGAAGCGGATCTCGTCGCCGTCTTCGTGTCCAATCCCAGAGCAGCAGCAGCAGCAG
>JAASFS010000519.1:0-16570 GCA_023333865.1 Globisporangium perplexum | reverse complement strand
GTTCCCGAGTGTGCTTCGTGCCAGCGCGAGTTCGGCTTCTCCGACGTCGGAGCCTTCTCGCCTCAACCTTGTGCTGTTTGGCACTCGCAGCTTGTTCACAAGAGACAACAACCACAACGTTCTCCAAGGCATCGATCAAGGAGTCGAGTTCCACGCCTCCACGCCACTCGACATGCACACAAGCTCTCGTCCGCGCTTCCGTCGACGCTCTCACTGCTCTCACTGCTCTCAGCGCAGCTTCTTCTTCTTCTTGAGCTTCTTCTCCAGACGATCGCGCGCAGACTCGATCTTCCGCTTGCTCGCACTGTGGCTGCCGCCGTGGGTGCTGCTGCTATGGCTGGTCCCGCTGCTCTTGCTCCAGCCCCCTCCACTGTGCCCCCCATTCGCTCCCGAATGCCTCGGCGTGACAGGCAGTGGCGGACGGTTCATCGTTGAGAGCTCCGACAGGATGTCCGCTGCCGCGTGACCGGCGTCATCCATGTGAGAGCCAGATCGCGGTCTGCTCTCGCTCGACCTCGCCTTTGATGTGCTCGATCTCCGCTTCGACATGTTCGGACTCGAGCTGGCGCGCTTGGCGTCCGAGGAACCGTTCGACACGCTACTGCTCCGCTTTCGGTCGCGACTGACGCTGCCCAGTGGCTCGTCGCTGCGAGCACCACTCGTTGGAGCGCTCGAGCCGTTGGTTGACGGGTGCGAAGAAGGCGTGCGTGGCGACCTCGTTGATGGAGGAGGCGGCGTCGATGGTGGCATCGGCAACGGTGGCGGGGACGGCGGCGGCGGAGGAGAGGAAGCTGGAACGGAAGCATGCGGCGGCGGCGGCGATGGAGGCAACGGCAGTGGTGCACTGTGATCTCGCGAGGAGCCGTTTGCCACGGGTGTAGACACGTGGGCTGCAGCGAGTGCATGGACAAGCGCAGACGTCGGCGCAGTCGGGCTTGCTCCAGGCGCAAGCGAGCCTGTCGGCGGTGTCAGGCTGTTCTTGGACCCGGAGCCGCTCCGTCGGCGCTGCTGACCTGTCTGCGCTGAACGACTCCGCTGCTTGCTGCTTCCTGAACGCGACTTCGAACCCGCCTTCGAACTCGACTTGGACTTGGAGCTACGACAGGCGCTGCACTGGTAGCCCTTCGGGACTTCCACGCCCTCCGGGATCCCGTTGCACAGCGTGTGGTGCCACACCTTGCACTTCTCGCACTCGATCATCGGGTTGCCGTCGTTGAAGTTGGCGCCTTTCAGCCCGCACACGCACTCGAAGTACCAGTTCTCGCACCGGAAGCACATGAACTTGTCCCCCACCTCTGTCTGTCCGGGCTTGAGCGCGCACTTGGCGTGCACCCACGTCTTGCAGCCGTCGCACTCGACCATGAGCGTTCCGTCGTCAACGTTCTTCCCGCTGTATCCGCACGAGCAGTCCACGATCCAGTCCTCGACTGCAGCGCCAGGCGCGTCGCCCGTCGCAGCAGCACTCGAGCGAGCCCCACTCTGATGCGCGCTCACCCCACTCTGATGCGCGCTCGCCCCAATCAATGCCGATGTCGATGACTTCTTCGGGTTCTTCGCGTTCTTCGACGACGACGAAGCGCCAGTAGCTCTTCCTGCAGCCGAGCTGGACTTCTTCGTCTTGCCGCGCTGGAGCTGCTCGAGACGCTCACGCTGATGCAGTCGCGCCAGTTGAATCACCTCCTCCTTCGACTGGCTCGTCAGCTTCAGCTCGTCCTGCTTCGCCCGCTTCCGAATCGCCAGAAGCGCGTCCACAGGCGCTGGCGGCAGGCGTGGATACGCGTTGTCCACGTCCGATCCGTCGCTCTCGCTTGTGCTGCTCTCCCCGTCGTCTCGGTTCTCGCCCTCGTCGCCGCCGACGCCGCTGGATCCAACGTCCGGTTCAGGCTCGCGTTTGTGCTTGTGGCTGCTGTGCTTGCTGCTGCTGCTGCTGCTGCTACTGCTGCTACTACTACTGCTGCTGCTGCTCGAGTCGCTGTCGTTCGCGCTCTCGTCGTCCTTGTTGTCTTTGCTCTCGTCGTCCTTGTCTTCGTCTTTCTGATCGTCGTCGCCACCCGAGTGGGTGTCCTCGTCCGAGTCGCTGGATACGCTCGAGCTGTCGCTCACGCCCGAGCTGGACTCAGAGCTGCTCTCGCTCGAACTTGAGTTGCTCGTTGTCGAAGGACACGGGCTACTCCCCGCCTCGGTCCTCTTGGCGTTCTCGACGCTGGCCTTCCCAGCAGCTACCTCCCCCGATGGGTCTCCTTTGCCCTCGTCTGCTTCCGATTCGACTTTGGGCTTGGCAGATACGACCTCCAGGTTGCGACGCATGCTCGCCAGCATCGTCTTTGGACACGAGAAGCCGCCGGCTGTCTTGCAGATCCGCGTGACGCTCACATCGCTCGCCTCTGCAGCCGACGCGCTCTCCTCGCTCCCACTCTCGACTTCGAGCCACTTCTCGAGCTTCACCACCAGCGCCGCGAGTTGGTTCAGCTCCCACGGCGACAGGGCGGCCACCTTTCGCGCGCTCGTGCCCGATGACCCCTTCTTCGAATGCTGCTGTTGGCTAACACGCAGCTGCAAGTTCCGAGCGTAGTAGCCCGCGGCGTACCAGTGCACCGCTTCGAACTGCGGGAACCGGAAGAGCTTCGTCACGTGCAGTGCGTCCTCGATCGCGTGGCACCGCAGCTGCATCTGGATGTGGTAGCCCGTCAAGAAGTTGCCGCCGAACGCGATCGAGTCCTCGGGCGTGTACACCGCGTGGATCCAACCGGACGGTAGCAGGAACGTCTCACCGGCAGCCACCTCCACATACGACACGTCGTCCATGCGGCTCACGAGGAAGTCCGACTCGCCGAACTTGTACCGCGCCTGGAACTCGAAGTACGCGCGCAAGTTCGCGTCTGTGGGCGGGATCAGCAAGAAGATCTGGCGGTGCAGCAGCACAAGCAGCGGGGGTCAGTCACTGCGTCCGCTGCTTCCGCTGGATGCCGTCCCACGCCGCACCTTGCGTCCTTGGTAGAGATGGTACCAGACCGAGGAGCCGCAGAAGTCGACGTGGAAGTCCGTGTAGCTCTCCGCGCAGCTCATGAGCGTGTAGAGCTGCACGCGCGGCATGCGCGCGCGGTCGGCCTTGTTGGTCTTGGGCCAGAGCGCTTCGACCCAGCCGATCTCCTTCACGACTGTCGGCGGCCGCACCACCTTCGCCAGCTTGCTGGAGCCGCACTCGAGACTCAGTAGGTTGAGCACGCGCGTGCGCTGCGCCGGAGGCTGGCTGAAGAACTCAACCCACTCGCGCAGCTTCCAGTCCTCCGCGAGCTCGAGCTGGGACGCCACCTAGCATACCTCACACAAAGAGAGCACTGTCACCAACCTTTGCCACTAGCTCGCATCTGCCACAGTAAGTGCGCTCGACGCACATCGATCGCGCGGATGGCGCGCTCGCTGCCGATGCTGCGCTCGAGCTCCGCAAGGTCCATCGCGCCGGTCGGCGGCACTGCGCAGCACTCGTTAGGTCAGCGCGCCGAAGAACGCAGAGCGAAGTCATGTGTGGATGTGTGATACGCACCTTGGAGCCCGACCTGTTGCGGGTCGGCTGCAATGATCGGGCGATCGAAGCCGCTCTCGAGGAACTGGAAGTGCATGCGCGTATACACAGGAGCGCAAGGTGAGCGGGAGTGCGTCGCCGGTGTGCAGGTTAGCCGGAAGTCACAAGCAACGCACGTAGTCGCGGCTGAGCACGCGGCCGGGCGGCACGCAGAACGCCGCCGATGGGCGCGCGCGCAGCTGCGGCAGCCGCGTTTGCATGCGCGCGCGCCAGTCGGTCGCCGTCTCCGGCTGGAGCGCGCAGCGCGGCGGCACGCGCGCGAAGGCGTCGGCGTCGCCCATGTGCAGGTCCGACACGAGGGGGCCGACCGCTCTTTCCTTTTGATTTCACTATGGTGCGGCTGCAAACGCGCGACTCCCTGTGTTTTATCGCTATGTTCGCATTCTCGTAATAGTGATGAAACGCAGGTGATTTGATGGGTCAAACCTGATTTAATTCACTATCCGATCTTCGCTGGAACCAGCTCTGAGCCAACCGATACGCACACACACACCACCATCCGCCGCAGCATGAGCCAGTGGGGACAGCTCCGCGGCGCGCTGCAGCGGGCGCTGGCGACCGCAGGCGCCACCCGCCGCCTCAGCGTGTCCTCGGTGCCCGACCGCCGCAAGCGCAACCACCTGCCGAGCAGCCGCAAGCCGAAGCCCGGCGGCTCGCCGAAGGCGCGCGGCAACTGGGACCTCTTCAGCTCCAGTGCGCCTGCTGCCGCCACCAACGGTTCGGATGCTGCTGGCTCGGGCTCGGGCTCGAGCGGCGCGAAGAACGCCCGGAACCCGCGCGCCAGCGCCTTCGGCAAGCGCAACGCCGGCCAGACCCCCGTGTTCACCAACAAGTTCCAGAACCTGCTGTCGTTCGCGCAGGACGAGAGCGGCGGCGCGTCACCGCCGCCTGCGGGCCGCGCCAGCAGCCCGCGCAGGACGCGGGGCGCGAGTAGCGACGCAACGGACGCGCAGCTCTCGGCGCTCGGACTCGCCGATGATGATGATGATGACGACGACGACCATGCCTTGGGCTCCAGCGAGGACGGCGACGCGTACGCGCGCAAGCACAAGGGCCGGAAACCGCTGCTGTCGGCGGCGGCGCCGGCGGCCGCGTCGCCCGAGAAGCGCAAGCAGCTGAAGACCAAGAAGAAGAAGGACGGGCGCAGCCTGCTGAAGAACTTCCAGTTCGAGAACAGCCTCTTCGACGCGGGTGACGACCTCTTCGGCCACGTCGACTGGGCCGAGCAGCGCAGCGGCGGCGACGACGACAGCCGCGAGTACCGCCGCTCGCTGCGCTTCCAGCGCAAGCAGACGAAGCAGACGCCCGCGGCCGCGCCGCCCGCCGCGCCGCTGGAGGTGGAGATCCCGACCACGATCGCCGTCAAGGACCTCGCCGAGCGCATGTGCGTCAAGTCGCGCGTGCTGATCAAGGCGCTGCGTGACCTGGGTGAGCGCGGCGTGAAGGACGAGACGGTGCTCACGAACGACATCGCGGAGCTCGCGGTCGAGTCGCTCGACATGATCCCGGTGCTGCTGCCGCCGGACTTCGTGGACCTGGAGCTCACGGCGCCGCCCGCGGACTGCTCCATGTTCCCGCCGCGCGCGCCGATCGTCTCCGTGATGGGCCACGTCGACCACGGCAAGACGACGCTGCTCGACGCGCTGCGCAAGTCCAAGGTCGCGGCGGCCGAGGCCGGCGGCATCACGCAGAGCATCGGTGCGTTCACCGTCGAACTCGGCAAGAAGTTCGGGGCGCAGAACAAGATCACGTTCATCGACACCCCTGGCCACGCCGCGTTCAGCGGCATGCGCTCACGCGGCTCCGAGGTGACAGACATCATCGTGCTTGTGGTGGCGGCGGACGACGGTGTGCGGCCGCAGACAATCGAGGTGATCCAGCTTGCGCACAAGAACAACGTGCCGCTCGTCGTCGCGGTGACCAAGTGCGATATGCACGCGCACGACGAGCAGGAGGTGCGCAACCGCGTCGCCGACCAGCTCTTGAACCGCGGCGTCGTGGTGGAGCAGATGGGCGGCGACACGCCGCTCGTGTGCGTCTCCGGCAAGACCGGTGCCGGCCTCGACGCGCTCAAGGAGACGATCGCGCTGCACGCCGAGGTGCTCGACCTGCGCGCCGACGCCAAGGCGAACGGCGAGGCGGTCGTGCTCGAAGCCAACGTGGCGCGCGGCGTCGGCACGCAGGTGGACGCGATCGTCAAGTGGGGGACGCTCAAGAACGGCAGCATCGTCGTGTGCGGGCTCGAGTACGGCAAGATCCGCGCGCTGATGGACCAGAGCGGCAAGCGCGCGAAGGAGATCAGCCCGGGCAATCCGGTGCGCGTGGTCGGGCTCAAGGGGCTGCCGAACGCCGGCGACGCGCTGCTGGTGGTCGAGAGCGAGGACCGCGCGAAGGAGGTGGTCGCGCAGCGCCAGGAGCTGCTCGAGTGGGATCTCATGGCGACCGCTGAGGAGGAGGAGGACGGCGCCGACACCGCCGGCGGCCACGGACACCGGCGCCGCAAGTACATGGGAACGCGCCGCAAGTGGCAGCAGATCGAGCTGCGCCGGCGCGAAGAGGTGGACGAGGCGAAGCGCGTGGCGGCGCTCAAGGCGGGCGACGCCGGGTACGTGGCAAACGTGGTGCCGATCATCGTCAAGACAGACTCGGTGGGCGTGATCGCGGCGATCGACGAGCTCATCGCGTCGCTGCCGTCGGATGAGGCGGTGATCAAGCGGATCGTCGCGGCGGTCGGGCCAGTGTCGTCGTCGGACGTGGCGATGGCGCAGGCCACCGGGGCGACGATCTACGCGTTCAACATCAAGCACCCGGGCACGATCGACCGCGAGGCGTTGGAGAAGAGCGTGAGTATCCGGCAACACCGCGTCGTGTACACGATGCTGGACGATATCAAGGAGCTGCTGCGCGACAACCTGAGCGGCGTGGAGGAGTCCGAGGTCATCGGCACGGCAGAAGTGCTGCAGTCGATCCCGATCACGACGTCCGGGCGGCGCACGACCAATATCGCCGGCTGCAAGATCACGATGGGCAACATGACCATGCACGCCAAGTACCGGCTCATCCGCGACGGCGAGACGCTCGCGGACGACGTCTCGATGGAGTCGATGCGCCACTTCCAGGAGAAGGTCGGCGAGGTGACCAAGGGCCAGGAGTGCGGACTGCAATTCGACGGACTCGACAGCTTCCAGCCGGGCGACATCCTGCAGGCGTACGTCGTCAAGGTCGTCAAGCGCGCGCTGTAGAGAGCGAGAGAGAGCACAGGCTCGAACGAGTCCCAGGATCGCAGTAGACGTCGCAATACAGACACCAACCAGCCACCAGCCACGCTTGCGAGCAGCTTCGGGAAGGAGGAGCACACGGCGGCGCACGGAAGTAGACGACACGTGTTGCATGAGAGTGGTGGGTGGGTGGGGACGTACAGCGCCGCCTCGGATGGCACTAGACGAACTGCGGCGGCTGCTGTTGCTGGAAGACTGGGGGACCGGAAGACCGGAAGACGCCTCACGCCAGGTTGCTGCTGCTCTTGAGCTTCTGGAACACGGCGCTCGCGAGCGACGGCTTGCGGTCGCCCAGCGACGTGCCGCTCATGGACGCGCCGGATAAATAGAAGTCGGAGGGCGACGACAGCGACGACGACGAGTGCGAGTGCGCGCTCCCGAGCGACGGGTGGTGCGCCGGCGGCGGTGTCGGCAGGAATGTCGCCGCCGCCGCCACACTCCGCCCCACGGGCGACAGTACGGGCGTCCGCGGTGCTCCCTGTAGCGCCGGGTCGAGCACGTCGCCGCTGTGGCGGCGCTTCTGCTTGGCGCAGATCGTGCACACGCGCACGCTCGTCGTGCCAACCTCAGGCAGCGCTACGTCCTTCTTCGGGCAGCATTCCGAGCAGCAGATCTCACCGCACAGGCGGCAGTGGTGGCGTCGCCGCCGCAGGTTGAACTGCTTCTCGCAGCAGTGGCACACTGGCCGCTCGCGGTCGCTCACCCAGTGGGGCTGGTGCGCCAGCAGCGACTGCGACAGCCGCCGGCTCGTCAGCACCTCCTCGAGCTTGCCGATCTTGGCGCACAGCTGCCGCAGCTTCGAGCGGCGCGACGTCATCGGTAGCTGCGCCTTCTCGAGCACGGACGCCACGAACTGCACCTCGACGTACCCGGGGTTGCGCAGCGCCTCGCGCACCATGATCCCCGTCGGCTGCAGGTCGGTCGGCCGGACGCCCAGCTCGTCGATCCACGGCTGGCACTGCGATAGGTACACCGACTGCAGCGCGCGCACGTACATCGGCCGGACGTCCGCGCCGGGCTCCTCCCAGTCGTTCACGAGCACGCACTCGTAGTCGAGCAGGCAGTAGTTCGCGCGCTGCGTGAACATGCGGCCGTTGCGCTCGCCCACGACCCACTTGAGGCTCAGGTTGCCCTGCTGCCCGCCCTGCGTCAGCGACGCGCGGTACTCGTCCATGTACGACCCAGCGGGTGGCTGCTGCGGCGACGATGCCAGCGACGACGTCGAGCTGTTGTGGCTCGCGTGCTGCTGCTGGTGCAGGCTGCTGCTGCTGCTGTTGTTGCTGTGGCTGTCGGTGCTCGTCGCAGTGGCGCGCAGCCCCGGGTGCAGTCGCCGCGCGTTCGGCGGCGGCCGGTTGATCTGCGTGAACGGCTGGTTCTCGTCGTCGAGCCCGTCGACGACCTCCACGACCTCCTCGTCTTCCTCGTCGTCGTCTTCCGAGCCGGAGGACGAGTCGCTCAGGTCCGTCGCCGACTGGGACTGGGACGACAGGTGGTGGAGCTGCCGCGGTGGCGTGAGCGACACGGGCGTGCGACCCCCGCTGCCGTTCTGGCTCTGGGTCTGCCGGCTGCTGCTCCGGCTGAGCCCGCCGGTGCTGGTCGTGATGCTACTGCTGCTGCTGGTGCTGGTGACGGCCGTCGTCCGCAAGCTCGTGATGCTGCTGCTGCTCGACTGCGCGTGGCGGCGGCGGCGGCGCGGGTGCTTGGCGCTCTGGCTGCTGCGGCGGCGCTTGCGGCGGTAGATGATGCCGGACGCCGTGGTCTTGACGCCCACGAGGTGGTGCATGGCCGTGTCCATCTCGTCGCGGTCCGAGCGCACGATGAGGTCCACGACCTCCTCGACGCTCGCGGGCACGACCACGACGCTCTTCACGAGGTACTGCTGCAGGATCTTGGACGCGAAGATGTGGCCGTAGCCGAGCGGGTCCCAGTCCGGGTCGTCCTCGCCCGGGTTCGTACTGCCGTCCACGGCGCTCGGGTCGTTCACGAGGCTCGCGTTGATGCTGCTGCCAGACTCGCCGAGGTTCATCGTGTTCCACAGGAACGTGTTCGTGCCGATCGGGCACACGCGCTCGAGTAGCTTGACGCTCGTCGTCGGTGCCGCGCCGGCGGCAGCAGCAGCGGCCGCGCTCCCGTTGCTCCCGTTGCTGCTGCTGCCATTCACCGCGATGCCGACGCTGAGCGAACCCGGGTTCCCGGCGCCGCCGTTGCTCGCAGTGCTGGCGGCCGCCGCGACCGCGAGCGACGGGTCGGCGGCGTGCACGAGGCTCCAGTTGACGGCGTCGTCGACGCCGAAGCCGAAGAGCGAGAGCGAGGCGCGCGCCTGGCTCTCCAGGTCCTCCTCGAGCGCGGGTGCGAGCGCCGACACGGGAGCCATCTGCAGGTTGAGCACGCTCGCGCCGCCGCTCGAGGACGACTTGAGGCGCCGCGTCGGGTTCATCGGGTTGGACTTGCCGCGCGGCCGCGCCATCCAGCAATGCGGCTCCGACGACTGTGGGCTTGAGGCGCCGGGTGGCGGAGCGCGACGACGACGACGACGACGACGACGCTGCCGCGCAACAGACGACGGGTGTCGCTTGGCGGCCAGAAACAGGCAGCGCGCGCACGCCAGTCGCTCGCTCTCAGGCGAGTGTGCGGGTGCGGAGGACGCCTGGGAGGCGGCTACGCTGCGAACCGACGGAGTGCGAGTGAGGGGAGGAGGAGGCGGCGACGGCGACAGCGGCGGTGGCGACGGCGCTCGGATAAGGGGAAGAGCTCTCTTCTCTCTCTGCCCGCCTGCCTTCAGCTGCTGGCCACTTTGCTGACGACGGGAAAGGGTGAGCATACAAAAAGCGAGATGTCGAGACCGGTCAGTTTTGTCATAAAAGCCAAGACACGATGCATGTTTGAGAATCGAGCATATCAGATCGACTAGTTGTGCAAGAACTAGATAAAACTAGATCCAAGATCGAAAATCGAAACATACCAAAACTGGCTTTGGTAGTGAGTCAGACAGACGCACTTAGCCGAGTGCACAAACAGGTTACGTGGATGATGATGACTACCAAGAAGCTCGATGCCGAAGATCGAGGACTGCTGCGTCGCTTTCTCCGTCGGCAGCAGAACCTGCTCGAGCCTCTCTCTCTCTCTCTCTCTCACACACACACACTATCTCTCAGACGTTTCCCTCGCAGTCTGTGAAGGCTGCCAAGCGAGCGCGCACCCGCAGCCTGTTCCAGCTCGATCTGCTCGCGCGACGTCCGGTTCGCGCGGCATAGGTGAAAATCGATCACCGCGCTCGCGTGCTTGCTTGACACCGCCACCGCACAGACTCTCTTCGCTTCTCTCACGCGCTCAAGATGCAGCGCATGCACTATATCGGCGTTCTGGTTTCTGAGAGAGCAGAACAAGATCGAGATCCGCGTCTCAAGGGAAGGCGCTGTAGGACGTCGGCCACCGCCACTACCGCTGCAACCACCGTTGCTACATCCGACAGCTCGTTCGTCCGTAACATGTGCGTGCATCCCACTATGCAACATCCCGTCGGTCCCACCCGATCGCCCGCGTTGCTCAAAGGCTCAAGGATGCTGTCACCGCTCTCGGCTGCTGGTGCTGCTGCATGAGCGGAGAAGCATGTACCCACCCTGCGTCCTCGTGCACAGCGAGCGACTCGGTCATCAAACGGCGATGCGTGCGGCGACTCCCGCCTTCGATTCGCTCCACGCAACACGACGACTAACCGACAACCACGACGTCGACGGACGGACGGACGCACGCAGGAGGAGGAGGAACCAACTTGAATACACCTTCGACCTCGACAGCAGCCGCGCGCGCCACCACCGCCGACGATCTCTCTCTCTGCTCCTCGCTCCGCTCCTGCTGAGACCGACCCACAGTACTTATAATGCCTCCACGAACGTCATCAGGTCCGCGTTGTCGCCGTTGTCGTCTCCACTCCCGTCGTTGCCACCACCGCCGCCGCCGCCGCCGCCGCCGTGCCGACCGCCCATCGGCGTGTCCTGGCCGTCGTACGACATCAGCACCGAGCCATCGATGTCGAGCATGCCGAGGTCCCCGAATCCTGTCGGCGACAGGTCGTTCGGGAACCCCATCGCGTACCCAGACGCCGAGCCGCCGCCGAGGTTCGACGGCATCTGCAGCAGCGAGCCCTCCATGTACAAACTGTCGTCGAGGCTCAAGCCGAGCCCAGAAGACATCGACGGGCTCTCCTGTGGCTGCTGCTGCTGTTGCTGCTGACGTGCCTGCTGCATCTGCGCTTGCTGCTGTGCTTGGTTCTTCTGCTGCTGCGCTTGTTGCTGTGCCTGCTGCTGCGCTTGTTGTTGCGCCTGCTGGTGTGCTTGCTGCTGCGCCTGCTGGTGTGCCTGTTGCTGGCGTAGCTGCGCTTGCTGCTGAGCCTGGTTGTTTCCAGGAGCTTGCTGCTGATTCTGGTTCAGTTGGTTCCCAGCGCCTCCTGTTGCCGCCTGCTGCTTCATTTGGTTCGACTGAGCGCCGCTCGAGTTCGGCTGCTGCCCCTGTGGCTTCTGCTGCTGCTGGTTCTGGAGCTGCTGCTGCTGCGCCGCCACTTGCTGGCGATGCAGCTGCATCTGTTGCTGACGCTGCAACTGAATCCGCTGCTGCTGCTGCTGCTGCTGCTGTTGTTGTTGCTGTTGTTGCTGCATCTGGTGCTGGCGCTGGAGATGCTGCTGGTACTGCTGTTGCTGCTGCGCTTGCTGCTGTTGCTGCTGAGGAGTAGCCTGGTTCGGAGGCTTCTGCTGTCCTTGTTGCGCTTGCTGCTGCGCCTGTTGCTGCTGCGCTTGTTGTTGTTGTTGTTGCTGCTGCTGCTGGCGCATGTTCGGATCCATCATGTTCATCGGTCCCCCCGCGTTGCCTCCCGAACCGGGAGCACCTGGCTGACCCGCTGGAGGAGACCCGCTCGGTGTCGGACCACCCGGAGGAGAAGGGTTGCCGGCCCCGCTGCCGCCAGCACCAGCTGGGTAGCTCCGCTTATCCGTCTCCGTGCGCAGCTTCTTCAGGTACGGGTTCACGATCTTCACAATGTACTTGTACACCTTGTCGAGCTCCTCGAGCTTCCGCGGCTGGTGCGTCGACTGGTCCTCGCTCAGCACGCTCGCGCACAGCTGCACGTAGCTCAGCAGGTACCGCAGCTTCTTCTTCTGGTCCGTCTCGTTGTGGTCCTTCATGTGGTCGACGTACTTCTTGAACGCGCTGTGCACCTTCTCCACGTCGTCGTGGTACTTGGCCTTCAGCGCCACGTGCTGTCGCCAGTACTCCGCCGCGCTGTCGCCGACGTTCCCCAGTCCCCCCTCAGGCTTCACCACGCCGCCGGCCGCCATCCCAGCGCGCACGGCGGCGTCCGGCGTCGGCACGCCAGGGTTCACGGGCTGCGCGTTCACCATGCCCGCGGCGTTCGGCGCACCGGCCGGCATCTGCTGCTGCTGCTTGATCGGCGGCTGCTGCGCGCCGGGGTGTCCGCCGGCGAACTGCGGGTGACCGGGGTAACCCCCTGGCTGCTGGCCCGGCAGGCCCTGCGGCGGCACCGCGCGTACGCCCAGCGCCGGGTTGCTGTAGTACGAGAAGTCGAGGCGCGAGAGCATGCCGTTGTTCGGCAGCGCCTGCGCCGACATGGCGGCGGTCATGTCCGTCGGTTGCGCGCGCAGCGACTTGAGGCGGTTGAAGATCTTGGTGATGTAGTCCTCCTGCGTGCGCGACTCCTTGTAGAGCGTGAGCTCGTACCACGACACGTTCATCCAGAGCTTGATGCCGGGCGGCGGGTCGCTCGCCACGCGCACCATCTCGTTGTAGCTGTCCACGCAACCACAGCCACAGGCAGCGTCAGTATCCGCCTCGTCCCACGCGCTCACGGCTGCTGAGACACGCACATCTTGGCGATGAGGTTCGCGCGGTGCTCGCGTGTGAGCTGGATGCGCCAGTCGGCGGTGGCCATTCCCTGCGGCCCACCGGCGGTGGCGGCGGCTCCCGCGACGCCCGCGCCGCCGCCCATCTGCATGGCTGCCGGGTTCATGGCACCGCCCATCTGCCCCATCTTGAGGCTCATCTGCTGCTGCTGCTGCGCCGTGAGCGCGGCCATCTGCGCCGCCTGGGGCATGCCGTTGAGCATCATCATCTGTGCCGCCTGCGCGCCGGGCGGCGGCACGCCGTAGCCGCCCATCGCCAGCGGGTTCCCCGCCTGCAGCCCGAGCGGCATCGACATCGCCTGCGGCGCCATCCCCATCGGGTTCACGCCGTGCGGCGGCGGCGGCGGCGGCTGCTGCGGCGGCGGGTCCATCGATCGAGGGGAGATAGCCGGAGTCCTGCTTATGTAGCGTAATTGGCGACCGACCTGCTCGCTTCTCGCGAATTTTCAAAATGACGGATTCACTTGGGCTTTGTATTGATTCTACCGCTCGTTTCGTTTCTCTTGGTGTTTGTATCAGCATACAAACCACAAGATGCTGCTTTCACCATTCCGTGGTCGAGACACGGACGAGTGCACTCGGAACTCTTTCAAGCGCCTGAACTCTCGCTGCACGACGGTCTCGATGATCCAAGACCTCCAGAACCGCTGACTGCGCGAAACTCGACACGGCGCACTTCGTCGCACTCTCGAAGCCCGAGTTCGCATCGACTCGAATGTCGCGCGCTCGTTGCAATCGACCACCCAATCACCGACAAACTCTCGATCGAAGCCACGAACGCCGTCGCAACGGGTGGTGATATCGCATCGCGTGAAGCAAACTCGCCCGACGTCCGACTCGCATCACAAAGGAACCTCACAGCGACGTTGTCGAGATCGAGTCGCGAAGAAAGTCGAGTTGCAGGAGCCACTCCTACATCACCCATCCACCTCCTCTCCGAGCGCGGCACGATTCGCACCATGACGTCCGTCCAGGATCGATGACGCTGCGCCGAGCGCCAGTGTGCCTTTGGCTATTAGTCTCTCGTCGCCCACTGAACTGCGCTCGCATCGACATCGTTGTCTACATGAGGTGCATGTCCATCTGTCTGCATCTCCGCCCGTCACTCCTACTTGCGGCCAAACACCCGGCGGAAGCCCTCCTTTTGCGCCTCCGTGAGCGCGTCCGGGAACGACACGTGGAACTTGACGTGCAGCGCACCCTTCTCGGACGGGAAGTGGAGCTTCGGCATGCCCTCGCGCGCCAACGAGCTGACGAACCGCGGAGGCGTGACTTCCGTGCGCGCGATCACCACCTCGCGGCCGTCCAGGTGTGTCACGACACGGCGGAAGCCCACGAGCGACTCCTTGAGCGAGATCGTGAGCTCCATCCAGAGGTCGTCGCCGTCGCGCGTGAACACTGGGTGCGGCATCGTCTGCACCTGCAGGCGCACGTGCCCGGCGGTCTGCTCCGGTTCTTCGTCCGCGTAGTTCTCGTACTCGACCTCGAAGCCGTCCGGCGTACCCTTCTCCAGGTCCACGTCGAACGCCAGGTCGCTCATCTCGACCTTGCGGCCACCGCAGACCGGACACGTGCTGCTGGCGATCTTGCCCTTGCCGTGGCACTTGTCGCACGTGGTCTGGAACTGCTGGATGAAGCCCGGACCGACGCGGCGCGTGGTCATCTTGACGCCGTGCCCGCCGCACTCGGAGCAGACGTGGATGTCGTGGTCATGCGCGGCGCCTTTGCCGTGGCAGTGGTGGCACACGGTCTCGCGGCGCGTCGAGAACTGCAGCACGCGGCCGTTGTAGAGATCCGCGAGCGAGACGCGAAGCGGGAGCACCACGTCGGGGCCGCGCGACGGCTCCTGCTCGTGCTGCTGGCGCCGACCGCCGAAGAACTGCGAGAAGATGTCAAAGGGGTCGTGTCCGCCGCCGCCGCCGCCGTTGGCACTCAGTCCTTCCTCGCCGTACCGGTCGTACTTGCTCTTCTTCTCCTCGTCCGAGAGCACGTCGTAGGCTGGCGGGCGGGATACACGTTCGTCATCGTGAGCAGCTCTAACGTGAGAGGTGGGAGTCGGCAAGGACGACGCCGCGACGACGTACCGCTCGCGACCTCCGTGAACTTCTTGTGTGCGTCTTCGTCGCCTGGGTTCTTGTCCGGGTGGTGCTGGGGAGCAGTGGAGGACACCGGACGAGTGAGCAGCGTGCGGCGCGTGACCTCGCTGACGCAAAGCGCACCTTGAGCGAGAGCTTGCGGAACGCGCGCTTGATCTCCGCCGCCGATGCGTCGCGCGTGACGCCGAGCACCTCGTAGTAGTCGCGGCCGGCGAGCACGCAGGCGCAGAGGAGCGCCAGCGCTAACGCCAGCAGCAGCAGCGGGCGTGTCCGGATGCTACGCGGCGCTCTCATCTTGCTCCAAAAATCTTTGTGAGCCAAACCAGCACCTCACTCCTTTTTGTCACTAAGTGTTTTCGCTGATTGAGATGGAAATCGGACTTTAGTGAAGTGCATACGGTACTGCGCCACGTCACCTCCACCACCAGCAGTGTGCACGAGTTCCGAGATGAGTCTGATCAATCGTGAACGGAAGCTGTCCGCTGCATGTCGAGGTGCCGACGCGGCAGCTCGAGAGAACTCGAGGAGGGTGGTGCGCGATGCCCATACCTGCGCCGTAAGGGGGACACATCTTGCACTCGGATGCAAGCCCATTCTTGTTGTGCAGCAAGTCTTGGCGAGTGCGAACCGATAAGGCGGGTAGCGAAGATCTGGCTGCAGCAAGAAGTCAATCAATGGAAAGGTATTGCGGTGCTTGCTTCATGCATGCCTGGCGCTGGCTCTGGAGCTCGTGGACTACGCTGGAGTCCAAGTCCACGTAGCGTATGCGCCACAGACACAGGAGACAGATGTACACGGGGGACCTACGTGAGACTTTACGATGGTCGCCGCTCTTACCGCTACCGTCGTCGTTGCAATCAGGTACCGGTTTGCTTGGGAGATCGGATGCACTAGAACGATCCGGCGTGTTCGCTCTGGCGGAGAAGATCGCATGGGGCGAGCGAGCGCGGTGTGCAGGCATCTTCGTGGTGCGATCCAATCGATCGGTCGATCGGTCGATCGGTCGGTCGGTGGTGGGTGGCAGGCACCACAGAGCGCCGATGGCGAGGGGATCCGATGACTTGTTTGTTACTCACGTCTCGGGGGCGAATGGTGTGCTGGCGCCAGAGAGCGTCGCCGATCTTTTGCTTTGTCGACGCGCGCTTCAACTTGCCGGCGCGAGTTCGTTCAGCTTCCCCGCCACCACCGCAGTGCGTGTCGTGTTCATCCCCGTGTGTGCGCGCGATCGCGAAGCTCACAGCGAGGTCGAGGCGAGGCGAGGTCGAGGTGAGGTCGAGGCACTGAGAGGACTATCGAATCCGCCGGCCAGTTGTGAAATAAAACGAAACTCCGCCCCTACCCCTTTCTGTGTCTTGAAGAGTGTCTTCGGCACCGTCTGCGGTGTAGAAGGTATCAGTTGGTGGCGCTATCCTGGTCCGCCTCTTACATTTTGCTCTGACTACTGGAACAGCTGGGTTTTATCACTATTAGTTCGCCTTGATCAGCGCATTTGACTTGCTGTAACTATGATGTCTGAACATTTCTGCGGGTCATCGTCGTCGTAGTGCGCTTCTGGCGGAAGTGCGACTGATCGGCACTCCTCGTCCGTCATCGCCGAGCTTCGAGCGCCAAGCGTCAAGCGCCGCGGGGGGGGGGGGGGGGGGGGGGGGGGGGGGGGGGGGGGGGGGGGGGGGGGGGGGGGGGGGGGGGGGGGGGGGGGGG
>JAASFS010000518.1:0-16582 GCA_023333865.1 Globisporangium perplexum | reverse complement strand
GAAGATCAGACGCTGCTGGTCAGGCGGAATCCCCTCCTTGTCCTGGATCTTCTGCTTCACGTTGTCGATAGAGTCCGACGGCTCCACGTCCAGCGTGATCGTCTTCCCCGTCAGCGTCTTCACGAAGATCTGCATCTTGAGCGGGCTTGGAGAGAGGGTGTGAGGGTCTTGGTCTTGGTTGCTTTGTGCGCTTGAGAGCAAATTGCGTTGTGAGGAATGCCTCGGTTGAAGTCTTTCCGCTGTTCCTCGGAAGTGGTGGATTTATTCTGTGCGAGCTTCGCCACGCCTTCTACCATGTTCTCGATCTGGACGTTGCTTACAAACAACGAGTTGCGGAATCGCAAGCCTGCTTGCGCGATTAAAACAGATCGTTTTACCCTCCGAGACAATCACTCGCAAGTCCAATTTGGGTACGAAACACGAAACGCCATCGAGAATGTTCAAGAAACAAGAAACAGATGACGTGCGGATAGGAAAATGGCAACCGCACGTCGCATCGAGTTTGTGTTTATCAGCTCTGGCTTGTGTTGCTGCTGCCGCCCGAGAACGCGAACGGGACCTTGGCGAAGTTCTGCATGTTCTTCTTCAGACTCTCGGTCATGTCGCTCATCTTGCCCTCCATCTCGGCGATCTTGCCCGCGGGCTTGCGCTGCATCCCGAGTGTCTCCAAGTAAACCGCCTGCTCGCTTTTCTTCAGCCCCTTCATGTGCATGATGCTCTGGAAGTCGTCCGCGTTCCCCTCCGGCCACATGATCTTGAAGCTCTCCACGAGCATCTCGTTCGGCGTCCCAATGAGCTTCAGCACGCTCTCGACCTTGCCCATCTCGTGCGTGACGAACTTGGTGTACCGCGCCGGCACCACGACCGACGACCCCGAAGACGACGACGACAGCGACGACGCCTCGTGCCCGAGCGTCGGGAGTTGGAGGAACAGCGTCTTCAGCGCGTACACGTCGAGCAGGAGCTGCTGCGTCGCCACCTGGTTCACCTTGCGGCACCGCATCACCACTTGCAGGATCTTCGGCACGAATGACGCCGCGAACTTGTCGTAGAAGTTGGTAAAGTACAGTCCCGACAGCATCTGCCGCAGCACCGGGATGAACGACCGCAGCTTCTCGCCGATCTGCATCACGTACTCGCTCTCGTCGCCCACTGCCTCCCACGTCTGCCAGTTCGCCTTCGGCATGGCGTTCAGACTCTCCTCCAGCAGCGTCTCGAGCCCCGCAACAATGCACTTCATCGCCGCCGCGCCGACGTCGTGCAGTGTGTCGATCTCCTGCGACAGCTCGATCGACTCACTGAACGCCTTGTCGATCTTGCCGCGGATCACCTCCTCGAGCGACGGCAGCGTCTCCGCGCAGTACTCCGCCGTGTTGATCACGAAGCACAGCTCCTCTTCCTGCTTGTCGCTCAGCTTGACCTTCACCGAGGATGACCCGTCCGCCCCGACCGAACTGCTGAGAGGAGCTGCTGGGAGCTTCGCCAGCAAGCGCTGGGCGTACAGATGGAGACAGCGCTTGAACTCGTTGTGCAAGTCGAAGAAGGTCTGGCCGTTCGTCAGCGCGAGGCACCGCTTGACTGAGTTCCGGATGTACGCGAACATGTGCACCGAGCTGGAGAAGACCGGCAGCTGGCCGTTGCGATCCACGATCTCGGAGCTCATCACCTCGCTGATCATCTGCTCCATGTTCTTCCTCTCCAGCGCAACGTACGCCGCCATGAACGGGTCGAACGAGCGCGAGATGATCCCGCGGATCGTCGGGAGGTCCTCGTCGCCCCCAAAGAGTTCGCCGCTCTTCTCCAGCTCTGCCTCCAGCGCCTTCCGCTCCGCCTCGCGCTTCCGTCGCCGGTGCTTGCGCTTGATGCCTTCAGCAGACTTGGGGTCGATGAGCTGCCCGTCGTCGTCGAACTCATCCTCCGGCTCGGCGCCGTCGGGTGCGGTCGACGATCCCTCGAACCGCTGCGCGACATCCCGCTCGAACATGAGCGTGCGCTGGAGAGACTTGAGAAGCAGCGTGACGTCCAACTCGTCCGGGGAGTGCGCACCCATCTGCGAAAGGAGGTGCGCGCGCGTCACCTCGCAGAACTGGATGCACATGCGGCGGCTCATGCGCCAGTGCTTAGGGAACACCAAGTCCATCCGCTCGTCGATCACGGAGAGCATGTGGTAGAACCACGGGAAGCGCTTCTCCGCGTGCTGCAGCCCAGCGCACTCGCCGCCGGAGCCGAAGAGCTTCTCGTACGAGCCAAGCTGCTCCACGCAGAACGAGCGAACGAGCTTCCCACGCGTCGCCTTCCCGAGAGCGTCCACGACTGCGCACGCGGCAGACAAGTTGTCGAACACCGCCTGGAGCTCTTCCTCCGTGGAGAAGTTCTCTTCGAGGCTCTCGAGGGGGCCGATTGCGCGGAAGTCGGCGAAGATCTGCGCGCTGATCTCCTCCTGGATCTGCCGCACCGTCGAATGGAGCTCCACGATCTTGCTCACGTTCGAGAAGCTGTCGAAGTGCGTGAAGAGCTGGTTGACTGCCTCGAGCAGCGACGCTGCCTCGCGGTAATTCCGCTGCGACGACATGTACTCGAGTTGGTCGACGGCGTTCACGAGCATGTGCAGCCGCTTGAGCGCCGTGAGCGTGTTCTGCAGGTGGCGCTTGGCGTAGTCGAGCTGCTTGATGTCGCGACAGATCTCCTGCACCATAACCTCCGAGTGCTCGGCCTTGCCGCGGATGTCGTGGATCTTGTGGAAGAGCTGCTTGACGGCCATCTTGGCCTCCTTGAGGTCGGTGAGCGCCTGGTGCGCCGCTAAACTCTGCTCCTGCGACGCCTGCGAGAGCGCGTCGTCGAGCTCCTTCATGCGCACGCGTAGGCGGCTCACGAAGCCGCCGATGTCCGTGAGGCTCTGCTCGTCCGGGAAGTTTCGGTTGATGAACTCGCGCGCGTCGAACTCCGGACGGTCGAGCACGTCCTCCGACGGCAGCACCTGCTCGCGCGTGCGTGCGTGTGCGTGCGATTCCGTCAGCCACCATCTCACCCTCGCTCACTCTTAATCGCTCTCACTCGCTCGAGAGTGGTCGCGCATACCTTGGCGAGCGTGTCCTCGACCGCGCGCGGGAGTTTGGACGCGTTGCCCTGCTGGCTGAGCGCTGTCCCTGTGGTCGGCGCCGGCGGCGGCTTCCGCTTCGGCTCCTCGGGCTTCTTGCCGAAGCGCAGGATCGAGATCGCGTCCATCGTCGTCGCGTGGTTGCTTGCTGACAGCGCCGATTCTTATTGAAAGCGACGCTACTCGAACAGTAGCCTCATTACCGGTTGTGCTTGGCTCCCAGGTAGAAAATATCGATATAGTAGTTTTCAACCGGTACCCCTCGTCGCTGTATACTACCGTATAGTATACGTGTTCAACTTGTGCGATGCTCGAGGTGTTGCGGGCGGTGGCGCGCCGTGCTCCGCGCAAGAAGCTCGCGGCTCGCGTGCAGCTGCTTCCGCCGTCGACGCCTCTCGGAGTGCGCTTCCTGCTCTTCGAAGCGGACGACGCGCCAGCAGCGCTTGAAACACCGAAATCGTCGTCGCTGCCGCGAGACCCGTTCGCGCGCGAGCACCTGGAGCGCGAGCTCTTCGTGGCACAGTTGCACGGGACGCACAACCTCGTCCTCAACAAGTTCGCCGTCGTGGACGACCACGTGCGTGCGCGCGTGGTGGATTTCGCACTTTGGTACTGCGCGGAGAGTGGCTGCCGCTGAAGCTCTCGTGCGCGTCGCGTGAGTTCCTTCCAGGTCGTGCTCCCGACCATCGAGTTCGAGGAGCAGGAGACGCCACTCGGCAGAGCGGATCTGCGCGCGATGTGGACGGCCATGCGGGAGCTGGACGCGTTCGCGTTCTTCAACTGCGGTCACGAGAGCGGTTCCAGGTGCGCTGCGCTGCGAGAGAGAGAGAGAGAGACGTCCTTCCTGACGGAACTCTGACGGACGTGAGCGAACACGCGCACTAACCCTGCGCAGCCAACCACACAAGCACATGCAGCTGATCTCGTACCCGTCGCTGAGGGCGTTCACAGGACAAGACATGGTACTTCGGACGCGTCCTCCTGCAAGTTCGGACCAGTTGCCCTCCTCTTACATTTCGCACTGCTGGCAGCCGCCGTTGCTCGCCTTCATCAACGAGCAAGTGCGCAGTCACCCCGCGGACGCTGTCGTTCACTTGCCGGGGCTGCCGTTCCTGCACTTCCTGCACCGAATCGAGATCGACGCTGACACGGAGAGCGAGCTTGCCGCTGGTGAGTACGACGCTCGACGACACGCACGCGCAAGGAACTCACGACGTGCTGTGTGTATGTGTGTGCTGATTCGCCCGCGCAGATCGGCTGCTGGCGATCTACACCGCGGTTTTGCGCCAACTGAACGCATGGGAGTACCCGGTCAAGACTGCAACCGGGGCAGTGCCGCGGTCGGAGCCTTCGAAGCTCCCGGTGGCGTACAACCTGGTGCTGACCCAGTCGTTTGTGTTCGTGGTGCCTCGACGGCGTGCGACTTTCCACGGCATCGAGATGAACTCGCTCGACTTTGTCGGCTCGCTCTTCATGTCTGGCACAGCGCAGCGCGCGCTCTTCGAGGCGTACGGTCCGGTGGAGATGCTGCGCGAGGTCGCGTTCCCGTGCTAGCGTTTCTGCAGAGTACACTGTGCATCTCGTCTTGTTCGTTTCCTGTTTCTTTGCACCAAACACCCGAGTGCCGGAGCGTGCTCCGAGCCCCCCACCGTCATCGCTGCGGCTAAAGCGCACTCGCGCCGAGCCGCTTACGTGCATATACTACGAGTCGAATCGAACTTCGCTGAAGCGACGCGGTCGTCGGCGCTTGATCGGCAGACACTGACTCACGCGTCGGCACGGCGAGCGGAGCATGGCGAAGAAGAAGAAGACGGACGCAGGCACCAGGCGCTTCCTGCGTGTGCGCGCAGACGGCGCGCAGAACATCCGCGCGAGCGACTCCAAGTTCTCTCTCGACGCCAAACCGGACCCGTACGTCGTGTTCGTCTTGGACGGCGCGACGCACAAGTGCAACCATGTCAACGACGTCGAGCCGCTCAAGTACTTTGCGTGGCCGAACGCTGAGTGGGCCTTTGAGCTCGCGCCGGAGAAGAACCTGGCAGACTCGACGCTTGTGATCCACGTCAAGGACAGCGACACGATCAAAGATCGGTACATCGGCGGCGCGGCGATCCCGCTCGCCCCCATGCTCGGTGCGATGCAGAACAACGTGCTGTGCCAGTCCAGACTCTTCACCCTCGAGTTCAGCGACGAGAAGCTCAAGAAGAAGCAGAACTCGGGCGAGGTCGCGCTCACGATCACCTTGGTCGAAGAGCAGGAGCCGAGCGATCCTGTCGCACGAATGGATCAGGCGCCACAGGCCATACTGCCGCAAGCTGCGGAAGCAGCGAAGGAACCCCCGCCAGCAACGGAATCTGCGCCAGCAATCAGCTCCAACAAGCCCTCGACGACATCGCCTAGCTCAGTTCCCCCGGCGCAGCCTCAAGAAACTATGAGAGATGACAAGTTGGCGACTCATCCGAGCCTTCCTGCCGTGGTCGAGAGTGGCGCTGCGCCACTTGCGAGTCTCCGCACTGACCCCGACACAGCCACTTCACCGCTGGCAAAGTGTGACACCGAACTGTCACTCGAGAAGTTCCAGCGCAAAATCGCAAGCACGCGCGAGCTGGAAGCGACCGAGCGGCAGCCAGCAGCCCCAGCGACGCTACCTGTCAAGACTGTCCCTGACGCTTCAGGCAAGAGCAACTCAGCAAGCACAGATCTTCTTACTCTCTCGTCAAGCGGAGCGCCGCTTTCTGCCGGGCGGGCGACGCCGGCACTGCCATGTTCCGAAGCGCTAACAACCGTGCAAGCAGTGGCGATCGAGTTGGTGTCAGCAAGGAACCTCGTTCGTCCTGCGAGTCTTGGCGCCATCTTCGATCGAAGACCAGACCCGATGGTCGTTCTCGAGTTTTGCGGCATGTCGAAGGCATCCGCAGCGCTCAAAGACGTTGATCTGAAGAAGCCCGTGGAGTGGCGCGGAGTGACACTGGAGTTTGAGCTGCCGAAGCGATCAGCACCCACGATGGCTGCGCGAAAGAGAGTGGCCCCGTTGGACCTTATCATCCACGTGAAGGACGAGAATCTCATGAAGGCGACGTACATGGGTGGCACCAAAGCAAGTCTCGAGGAGTTCTTTCAAAGCGAAGGCGAAGAAGACGAGTGGATCGGGTCTGTCAGTGCGGTGAGTGGCGTCGAGCGAACGTATCCGCTGAACTTCAGCGATGAGAAGCTCTCGAAGAGGAAGCCGTGCGGCGAGATAACAATCCGCCTGCACTTCACTGTCGCAGCCTCAGTGTCTTCTGCAGTCTCGGACCCAGTACTCCCGAGCACAGGCACCGAGAGCACAAAAGTCGTCGCAACGCCAGACCCCGATGTGGAAGAGCCTCGATCGAATGGAAGCGAAGCGTCCGCACATGCTGCCGTGACCATCACCGATCATCCCCGGCCGTCGATCGTCAAAGACATCAAACTATTGTCGATCGAGGCGTTGTGTGCGCGCAACCTCGCTTGTCCGAGCCGCGGAGTGAATCCGAAAGGCTTGATGAAGGCTCTGTTCGACCGCAAGCCAGATCCGTACGTGACGTTCGTGGTCGGCGGAGAGGCGAAAAAGTGCGCCGCACAGAGAGACGTGGACGTCGCGTTCTTCGAGTGGCGCGGCGCGGTTCAAGTGTTCGACATCACTAAGAAGCCGTACCCGAGTGAGCTCATCGTCCATGTTCGAGATGAAGACACGGTCGGGAAGGATCCATACATGGCTGGAGCGAGGATCTCACTTCATGAGATCTGGGAGGTGAGAGTTCAAGTCGAAGACGAAGCGGAGCGCGTGGCGACGTACACTCTCACGTTCGTCGATGAGAAGCTGACGAAGCAGAAGTCTTGCGGAGAGATCACGCTACGCTTCCGATGGGTCTATGCCGAGAATCCTCTCCCAGTGATTGAAGGCGAGCGTCTAGACTCCGCGCCAACTGGAACTCCAGCGATGCAAGAAGACGATGATTCTGAACTGAAGAAAGCGGGAACAGCCGCCCGAACCCCGACCGCGAAGCAGCTTATCGGATACTTGCTACTGAGCTGTCTATCCGTCGGTGACCGCGATCATCTCATCGGCTCGTCTCTGGATCTGTACCTCGTTGCAACATCATACCCACCAGCTGCAGGGCGAATCGCGAAGGGGGGCGTCTCGGTTGCGACGAGTGTCATCTCGAACGCGATGAAGTTGGCGCAAGCGCCAGCCGAGCTCCAAGCTGCGTGGAAGGGAGAAGAACTGGTGCTTCCTGTGATAACCTACGACAACGACACGGAGAACAACTTTGCGATCGAACTGAAGGACAAGAATGCGATCACGAAAGATACGCAAGTGGCTGAAGTGAGTTTACCGATTCACACCATTCTCTCCTCGAACGCGGAACAACCGTTTGATACAACGCTGGAGCTTGCCATCTGCTCAGCGAAGAAGACGAAAGGAATATCCAGCGATCAAGCGAAGCAAGCAGTCCGGTTGAGCTTGAGACTTCAGTTCCTGCAGCTCGGCTCTTCACTTCACGGGAGTACACTGTCGTCCGGAATCGTCTTGACGCTCTTTATTGTCAACGGAACGCTCCGTGTTCAAGACGAAGAGGACAAACAGGAGTTTGTGCAAGAGACGATTTCCTTTGGGCTGAACGTGGACTACTTGGGCAACCACAAGAAGCGAGGGCTGTTGACATTCGGAAAGCACGACGAGGCGGCGCACACGGACACTCTCCGGCCCCAGACAGACCTGGCTATTCCGTGGAGAGCGTGTTTGGATGTCGTTTACTCGAGCAGACAAATTGCTGCGGCGAAGGACAAAGACAGCCTTGAGGTGGAGCTCCAGCTTCTGAAAGCGGCAGGGAAGAAGGTGCCAGTGACAATCGGGAGCGTTCAGCTGAATCTGTGGCGGTTCTTGAGTGGTTCAGTCGTTCCGCAGGTGTCAACGACAGTGATTCGATTCGGGAAGAACGCCTCAATGGATCTCGAGTTTGCAGTTGCGTATCGCTCTTCGCCAGAAGCGACCGTCCCGAGATCCCAACCTGAGTCAGCGAATGATCTTGCGTCTGCGAGCAAGATGGCAGTGCCCATCCCGAGCGGCAACCTTCACATTCTGGTGATCCAGGCTCACAACCTCGTGTCGCCGCATCCAAGTGAAGAAAATACAGACGAACTGGACCCGGAGGTGCGGATATCGATCGAGCCCAAGTACATCAAGCGAAAAGAGAACCCTGTCCGCTCGATGCTCAAGACACGACCTCTCGAAAACGCTGGCTCGACGCCGACCTGGAACGAGTACTTGCGCCTCGAGTACCGTCTCCCACCTCCACCGATCGTGGCTGCCGACATCCCAGTCGGGAGTGCTCTCGATGGGACAACTGACGGGAAATCGATCCAGTCGTTGCCACCACCGATTCTCCAAGTCGGGATCTACGATATCGAAGTTGTACGTCCACGCTCACTCTCGCCAAAGAACTTGCATGCTCAGGCTGACTTGGTGATCTTGTTAACGGGTGGGATACACACAGCCCGGTGAGCGCAGTGGACGCACGATAGTCGGGAAAGCCGAGGTTCCGCTGAGCGCGTTTCTCTTATCGAAGATCGATTCATCCTCTGAAACCCAAAGCCCCATTGCGCTCAAGATCGAAATGCACCTTCAGGACAAGGTGACCGGAACTCTCTACATCGAAGGCATCTTCGAGCCTCTTGACGCTGATTCGAGCGCTGAAACCGATACCCAGCAAACTTTGACGCGCACGCTGTGTCGCTCGATCGGGCGAGAGCTTAGCGCAAAGGCGAAGAACGCGAGAAGCAGTGGCGGTGGAGCAGCGCTGATCCCGCAGATCCATTGCTGCCCAGGCCGCTTGGATGTTCATCTCGTGTGTGCTCGAGTCAGTGAGTCTGCGCTAGCTGGTGGCCATTGTTTGACAGCTCACGTGTGGCTCAGTTCGAGATTAAACGTCCGAAGTGAAGTGCGCAGCAAGTCAGAGCACGCTAACTGCGGCGTCGAAGGAGTTCAAGGCAACGACGTGATTTGGGATAGGCAGCTGACGCTGTACACAAACGACATCGCGTCTGAACTTCTTCGCATCGAGGTGCTCACGATCACGTAAGTTCAGCTCGTTGGAGCGCTGCTGTGCTGTGCTACAAACTCTAACCCGTTCGCAGTGGCAAACCTGTAGGGTCAGTCAAGCTTCCGCTCTCTGGAATGCAGGCGTGCGCGGCAGGGCAAACAATCCGCGACTGGCACCCGCTCGTTACATCAGCGCCATCGGCAAAGCCTTCCCTTTTCTCGAAAGCGCCACCTCCTCCAACCTATCAGGCGATGATTGGTGTCGCTTTCTACCCGGACCAAGTTCTGTTCCGGCCGCTCGAGCTCACTGGGTCGCAGCCAGGCGCAGATCAAGCCCATGTAGTGCTGGTGCGGTGCGGCAAGCTCATTTTTGCTGATGAACCGAGGGGAAACACTACGCAAGTGATGCAGCCGAAGGATTCGACTGCAGTGGTTCAAACGATCTTGTTCGAAGAGGTCGCGTGCAAGGTTGTCGTCATCGGTGGTAGCTCCGCAAGCAGCAGCGCGACGACAGCGTTCAGGAAACAACAGAGTGCTGTCCGAAACCCGTTCGTGGAATGGAACGAGTCTGTGACTCTGGAGCTTGGGATCCCGCCCCGCAAGTTTGTCCAGACATCGCTGGCGCTTGGCGTGTGCCCGATCCTCCGAGTCGAGCTTATCGGAAAGCGAGCAAATGGGCGATTCCCAGAGCAGTTTGCGAGCTACGAACTCGCCCTCGTCAGTGTGCTTTTGAGCCCGGAGAGTCGCGAGCTTAGTCGCCTCTGTGCGCTGTACTCCGTCTCGGAACCGGGCTGCACAAACTTCATCGGCGTTCTGGAGATCGCGATTCTTGCTGTTCCTGTAACAGATGTGCGTATGCAACCACCCGGTTCGCTTTTGGACGGCATCGAGCAAGCTACCAGCGTCCCAGGGGTTCTCTGTCTTCGTTTTATTGCCGGCAGGAATCTTGTGGATGTAGACCCGAACGGCGAGCAGGATCCGTACGTGGTTGCCAAGGTGGTGCAACGCTTCCCGCCGACGCATCCGCTTGTGAACATATGCCAAACTGGCATCTCCATGAACGGAGGTTGCCATCCACGCTGGAATTCGCCGGTCTACTACCTCCAAATCCGCGATCTCCAGACCGACAGTGTTCGGATCGACGTCATTGACAGCAACGAAGAAGACCACCTCGCGGACGCTCTTATCGGGTCACTCACGGTTGCGACGGCGTCGTTGCTTCACGATCAATTGTCTTCGCCGAAAAGACAACGGGGCAAATCTGAGTGGCTCGAAACGTGGCTGCCAATCTTCTCCGCCAGAGATCGAGGCAGTGGAGATAACTCTGGCGAGGTCCGAGTTGACTACCGCTTCATCGCGCAAGACTACTTTATGCACGCCGATAACTTTGCAACCGCTACCGCCGGAACCTCCCCGTTCACGCAAGCCTCCGAGCGAGCAGCACCGACGGGTTCTGGAGGTGGAAAGGTGTACTTTCACGTGATTCGGGCGAAGAACCTCCCGTGCACAGTCGGAATGCAACCTGGTGTACGCGTGACTTGCAACAGCTCCGGGTTTGCCAGGGTATCGAAGCCTTCGTCTGGTTCGATCGAGCACCCGGAGTGGTGTGACGAGGTAATGGAAATGGAGTGGTTCGGGGGCGAGAACGCATCGACTGTGGCGTCCATCGAGATCGTCGACCTGTCTGTGCGCTCTACAGATACGAGTTCCATGGCGGTCATCACTTTCGGGTTTGTCAACTTCGACTCGTTCCTGATGCATTCGACTGCTTCGAGCTACTCGTACTACGATCTTGGGGACAGCAGAGGAAAGTCTGCCGCAGCATGCATCTTGCTTGGCTGCCAGTTTATCCCGAAGGAGCGTGAGAAGGAAGTCGAGCCGTTCCAGCGAAAGCAGCGAGACGACTTGAAAGGGATTGAGGGCAAGCTGCACATCAAGATCCAGGAGTCGAGATTCAATGTCGCAGGCATCTTCAACCAAATGCTGATGAACAGGAATCAGCGTCTTCGTTGTCGCCTGTTGGGCGGAACAAACAGCGGGTCACCCACCCACGAAGAGAACTTCGCCGTCCCAAACACGCAATTTCGCGATTTGGTTGAGCGGGACGGTCTGATCGACTGGAGAGAGCCACTCGAGTCCGCGACGCAATCTTCAATACCCAAGCACTCGCTTCTATTCGAGTGTTCGCTGTCTTCGGAGCAGTTTGGGTCCGACCAGTTGTACGTCAATCCAGTTGTGATTTGCGAGCTCGTAGTCTCCGATGCAGCCTCCAGTACTACAAGAGAGGAGGTTGTCGGTGAGGTGGAGATCCCAGTCTTTGACTTCATTCTCCTCGACGGCCACCTGGCATCTTCCTGGTACGCGTTTTCGGCTCCGGTGTCGCAACTTGGAGCATCTCGGGCCGGATCCTCAGCAACAACCAAGACTCAGATCGGAGAAGTCAAGATGGAGATGCAGTACCTCCCGAACCTTGTGCCTGAGAAAGCTGCCAAACCAGCTGAAACTATCAACGATGACATAGTTCTTCTCGAGTTTGAAGTCTTGCAGGCTCGCAACTTGCGGACCTCTCAACATCGAGTGTGCGTCGTTGACGTCGAGCTGATGGGGACCAGTATGGAAACAATGCCGAGTACAACTCGCTCACCTGCGGTGGCTGGCGAATTCACCAGCGGCGAATTGCAAGATATTGTGTGGAACGAGGTGCTGGGGTTTCCGTTCTCGCGAGAAAAGCTTCGTGTCTCGAGTGATCTCGCAGTGCACCTCCTGATCCGAGACGCACTGCAAGCCAACAAAGTGCTGGCGTCCTGCAACTGGATCATTCCCTCGAGTATGATCGATAAAGCATGCGATGAGAATCAAGCACGAACACAGGAGGTGTGGTTGACTCTCCAATCGGAACCCAGCGACGCAAGTGTGAAAGTAAGCAACCACAAGTCTTCTCCGGAGTTGAACGTATCTGTGCGCATAGCATCACTGAGTGACCGAGAGAACGATCTCCATTGCCAAAAGCTGCAAGGGAACGACAAATGCTCGCTGTCACCGAGCCGCGCGGGACAGTTCTATCTGCAGCTCGAGACTCCTCTATCATCTGTGGAGCTCTCCGCGGCGCTCGTTCACTCCGATACGGCGTTGGGTGGAATTTTTCGTTCGTTCCGAGAGCGTGGAAGCGGGAGTGTGTCGACATCAGTTCCGCACGGTGCTCCTCTTCAATGGGTCTGCGTCAGTGGAACAGGTGAAATGAGTGTTCTGCCGGTCGATGTCTCATGCTCGATCGAGAAACGACAGCTCGTTTTCGTTGTTGCGAATGCGGATACCGACGATATTGTCGGATACGCCCAAGTGGGCTCACGTGTGCTGCTCTCGGCGCGACGGTTGCCAAAGATCGAGTTCATTCAGCAACTGCCAATCCAGCCGATACCAATATCCCAGTCACTGGAGGGCAAGAAGGGATCTGGATCAGTTGACACGTTTTCAGCAAACTCGCCTCCCCTCGCTTTCCGTATCAAATATGTGAAGCGATGCCAGGGCGAGCTACTTCTAGACCTCATCAAGCTTCGGTCGCTTTCCTCTTCGACAATCAGTGCCGTCACTGGCTCTGCCTTCCGCGTTGATGTACGCTTTCTCCATTCGACGTCGAAATGGACAAGGTCGCCGCTCAGCACTCTCGATGCGAAGACACATGATATTGTGTGGAAGCCTATGCAGAACACGATCAAGCTAACGTACTCGAACGAGTTCGAGAATGCCGAACCGGTTCTACAGATTGTCGTGTATCGGATAACGAGCGAACTGGAGAACGGTATTCGGTTGGCGTACGGGCAGCTGTCGATACTCAGCGTGTTGTCAGATCCGAACGCACACGCTGAAAATCGCTTCCAGTTTCAAGTTCCGATGGCGACAGCTGAAGGGAGGGTGACCGGGGGTGTAGAACTTCACCTCGAAGTTGTGTTCATTGCTGATGAACTATCCTTCGACGAGAAGCGAGCCCTCGAGGCTAAAGAACAGCGAGAAACAGCGTTCCAGCTCGCTGAAGGAGTAGCGGTGCTGAAGAAGTCTTTCACAGCCATGGGTGGGAGCGACGATGACCCAGTGAAGATCAACACACTGAAAGACTATCTATTATCCGGTGGCGAGGCTGTTGGAGGAGGCATCGACAGAGCACGCGAGGTGCTGCAGTATGCAGCAGATGCAGAAGCAGATGGCGATCTGGACAAACTCTTCACCGCGATGGACGTGAATGGCGACGGTTTGCTGTCGTGGGATGAATACGCCAACCACATGCAGAACCTGCACGCGCTGGCGCTGGCGAAGACATCGAAACACAGCGTTTCGGTTCCTCGGGATATTGATGAAGTAGACAACCAGGGGCACGGCATCGCTGTCGATATTGACCATGGCACGGAAACAGCGAAAACGCATAGTCCGGTCGAAGACTCCAAACGTGACTTGCCAGCAACAGCAACAGGGTCTATGCGGTCGGTAAATCTCGCTGTGCAACGCTTGGGCACCAGTACGGCGTCTGAGCGCGAGACGATAGACCAATATGTTGCGCCTATCGAGGGGATCCGACAAGGTGTCGTACAGGAAGGAGGTGCAACAAGTGACGACGTTTTGGCGGTGCGACAAAGTCGAGTCGTTGATGGAGTGGCAGCAATCAAGCCGACGTCCGAGGCTGGAGCCACGAAACCATCCCGGGTGATCCAGCCTATTGATGAACGCAGCTCCTCTGTCGCTCCTGTCTCGAAGTCCAAGACACCATCGACTCAAGCGCAAAAGGAGCCGGAAACGAGATCAAGGCTTGCTTCCAGCGACCGCAGAGAAGAAATCGCTAGGTCGGCCGAGCAGAAACGGCAACGGGTTCCAGTACTGAACCCATACGTGCTCGACTGGAAGGTCGAAGATGTCTTGCAGTGGCTCACGTCCGAGATGGAACTCGACCAGTACTGTGGCGCGATCCAAAAAAACGCTGTGAACGGAAAGCTCTTGCTGACGCTGAGCGAAGTCGAGCTGGAGACCGAGATCGGCGTTGTGGCGCCGCTGCACAAGCGCAAGCTGATGGACCAGATCCGAGAGTTCCAGGATCGATTCGGCTACCCAGGTTCTCAGCAACTGGTTCCAACGAGCCCTTCAAAGCGGAAAGTCCGGAAGACGCAGCCTCTGGAGGAGGGAACGATGCTTGGTGGAGGAGAAACACCAGCGTTCATCATGCGAGAGCAGTTGATGTACCAGGAGAAGCACAAGACAGAACGCGAGAAAGATGCCAAAGCTGGCGGCGTCAGGGCTCTTCGATTGGCAACAAGACTTGTGGCGCCAACTCCAAACCAATCGATCCCAGCGACTCGGAGTGGCTCGGCTGCGAACTACGCTCACAAGGAGAGTTTCGCCGACGCGATGCAGGATATCATGGAGTCAGTCCGTTCGGTGAGTCCACCCCCGGAAGAAGACACACCAGGCATTGGAGCGTCGCGGGAGGCGCTTGGCGACACCGACGGGAACGCAGTGTCGATTAGCTTCCCTGTGATCCAGATCGGCTCGATCACAAACACTGACGAACTCTTCGAGATCGTCAAGCAGCGCGTCCAGCAGCTCGGCCAACTCCTGCTGCCGCGCTCGAGACAGACCCACGACACCTTCAGCGACTTCGGCGACGTCGACGATGACTGGAGTGAACTGGACGAACCCCCCGGCGACGAGTCAGCCGGACTGCACTTGGTCTTCCAGGCGTTCACCAAGCTCAAGTCGCCCCACATCTCGCGCGCCAGGTTCCAGAACGACATGGCATCGCTGCTCTTCATCGATGTGTCGTGGCACCAGTTTGATCTGCTCTTCCGCCGTCTCGACGTCGACTGCGATGGCGAGCTCAGCTTCGCCGAGTTCAGCAGCGTCTTCGAGCGCGCGCACCTGACATTCCAGCCGGGCGATGTGCAGCTCCTCGAGACTGCGCTGGTGAACTTCGCAATCGAGAAGCTCGAGACGCAGCAGTGGACACTCATGGAGCTCTTCAAGGCGTTCGATCGCGACGGCGGGGGCGAGATCTCCATCGCCGAGTTCGCCACGCTCGCGCGCTTCCTGTTCGCCCAACGAGACAAGCGGCAGCAGCTCCAGCAGAGCGGCAAGCGTGAGACAGAGCGACGCAGCAAGCGGCTCGTGTATCTGCTCATGTCGTGTCTGGACGCGTCTGCGGATCGGCGGATCAGTGTGCAGGAGTTCCTGCGTTTCTTCTTCCTCGTGTGGTCGTCGCGGCTCATGGAGGTGCAGGACGAGCTCTTTGAGTGCGAGGCGCGGGGCGACGCGAGTGTCAGAGGCAAAGACGTGCTCGAGAGTCTTCGGCTACAGAAGAAGTCGCTGCGCCGGGCGCTGCGCACCAACTTCTCGCGTCCGTTCCGCGACTCGATGCGCTGTGTGGACGTCGCCATGCCTGGCCCCTTCAGCGGACTGCTCTCGCGTCTCGGGCTGCTCTCGAGCGCAACAAGCAGCAGTAGCAGCAGCAGCATGTCTGGTCCTCTCGACCAACAGCAGCAAGAGCGCCACGAGCGCCAAGAGCGCCAAGAGTTCGGCCAAGAGCAGCCGCCGCTCCAGATCTGGCAGGTGCTGCAGGGACAAACATCCACGAGTCACCGCGCGCCGTTGTCCGTTGCTGCGCAGCTGGCGGACGCGGCGGCAAGCGCCAAGCAGGCGTCGCGCAAGCGCGTGCAGAAAGGCAAGAACGAGCTACTACGCACGCGCTTGACGCGGCAGCGCGAGCCTGCGCGCGCAGACGCGGCGCTGCAGACGCCAGCAGCGGTGACGAGCTTGGACACCGACGCGCGCCTCAAGGTCGATTACAGTCATCGTCCTCGATGACTCCGCAATCTGCAGTTATGTGTAGCGAGGCTTGTACACGGTTATTCTGCTCCAAAATCGTACCCGAATTCGAGAAACCCCACACTTGGCGTCGGGGGTCTCCGGGGAACTCGATTTTTGTATAGCATGTCGCCAACGAGAACAAGGGGCAAACGTCGCGCAGCGTCTCAGATTCGAGTGATGGTCGCAAGACATTTTCTGCGAGCGCAAGCGCACAACTCCGCAGAGGCAGGATTCGCACTCAAAATACTACTAGCGTGTAGCGGACTTCGGGGGCTAAACATCCGACTGTGAAAGATCGTGCGAGAGGGTGAGGAGCCGCGTTCACGTCGGGGAAGCTCACTTTCCAAGTTGCTTCGCTCAAGCCAAGCACCCCGCTCAAGCTCCAGGCACTGGAACTCCGCCAGACTCCTTTTCCACCTCCCACCCAATACCCTCTCAAGATGCAGATCTTCGTGAAGACGCTGACGGGGAAGACGATCACGCTGGACGTGGAGCCGTCGGACTCTATCGACAACGTGAAGCAGAAGATCCAGGACAAGGAGGGGATTCCGCCTGACCAGCAGCGTCTGATCTTC
>JAASFS010000517.1:0-16586 GCA_023333865.1 Globisporangium perplexum | reverse complement strand
GCGAGAAGCGCAAGCACTCGGTGATCTTCAGTCCGGAGGACGAGGCACCAGACTTTGGTCGGCGCCGGACGCGGCTGTGATGCGAGAATCTGATGTGTGTTAGCGGTGTGTGTTAGCAGTGTGTGCACTGGTGTTGACGAGGTCGAACACATAGCGGGTGGCTACACCTGCCGCGTGCAGCGCAACTGATTGTACGAAGGCATCGCGTTCGCGCTTGCATGATGATCTGCGTGGTAGCGGTTTCCTCGATCTGGTTGTGCGCCTGAGCGGGGTTGTCGTAGTCGGAGTCGTTGCCCGGCAACAAGTTGAAGTGACCATCATTCGGTGTTCGATAGTGAGTTAGCTAGTGAAATAACCAAAGCTCAACACTTTGCTGCAATGTGTTGCCTCCGGTGTTCGTCCATTGTCATCGACCTCGACAAACGCTGCCGCACGCTCGAGGTGCAAGAGCTTGCACCGCCGCCGGTTGCATAGCGTCAGGCTGGACACAGTCGTGGCAAGCGCCGGTGGTGACACTCGCATACTCGGATCGTGGTACTGCGTGCCGCGGCTGGAAGTGACGACGTCAGTCGACGTGTTCCTCAAGCAGCGCCAGTGTAACAGATGCAGAGCTGGAAGAGCAGCGAGTCCCCGTCCTCCTCTGCGGACGCAGGCGACCGATAGAGTGCAGCGGGTGCCATCCACTTCCGTAACACCGCAAAGTTTGGCAAAAGTACGAAGCTTCTCAACAACCATCCGCCTCTTGCTCTTCAGAGGCGACTTGGATACAACATGCATGCTGGAGCTCTGCACTAGATCCATCACTCCCGGTCTCTCGATCGCACGGCTCGACTATCTACTCTTGCTCGTTTGCTCGTTTGCTCGCTTCCCCGACACGCTCGCTCGCTTGCTTGGTTGCTTGCGATCGACCCGAGATCCGAGATCCTTCGAGACGCTGCTTATCTGAAGCGCTTCATCGAGATGTGGATCAACGACTTGAGACCCCGCAGCCAGTCCTTGTGCTGCGTCCAGTCCGACGCTGTCAGCGCCACGTATACGCCCTGCGCCGACGCAAAGTCGCGTTGCGCAAAGCACGCCACGATCTGGTGCAGCTGCGCCACCACGCTCGGCGACAGGTCTCCGATGTTCAACTTCGTGAACATCACGTCCTTGGCTTTTTGGATCTCCGGCATCTGCTTCTGCTCCATCTGCGAGGCGATCGAACACACACATGTGACCGTCAGTCACGAGCCCTCCAGCACTCTCGAGCTCAGGCGCCATTTCGAACGCACCATGGTCAGAGGAAGGGTCTGCAGCTGCGCGAAGACGTCGTTGAACATCGTCACGATCGGGAGGTCCTGTGCACCGACGTTCTCCGTGCTGCCCGTCGCCATCTCCGGGTTGAACGCCTTCGCCGGGCCGGCGCCACTGGGAGACAGCACCGCTGTCGTCGAGTTACCGTACTTGTTCGCGAGCTTCGGGTTGCCGACGGAACTGACGAACCCGTCCTTCTTCTGAGCCGACATGTCCACCGATGGCTTCGAGATGCGGGACGACGACGCCATCGAAGTCGCAGCAGCGAGAGAGTTCACGCCCGTGCCCGGCATCGCTGCCGTGTTCGGGTTGAACACGGCTGGCTGCTGCTGCTGCTGCTGCTGCGGAGCGCCGTAGCCCGCGAGGTTTGGTGCGCCAATCGACGGAGGACCGGAGAAACCCGGCTGCTGGGGACGGTTGAATCCGGGCTGCTGCTGCTGCTGCTGCTGTCCCGGATACGCCGCCTGGTTTCCGTACCCAGGTTGCTGCGGAGTCGAGTACCCTGGCTGCTGCGCTGTCTGATACCCGGTCGCAGCAGGCTGCTGGCTGTAGCCTGTCTGCGCTTGACGGCCGGGGTACCCTGGAGATGGCGCGCGTGGTTGCTGCTGCTGCTGCTGCTGATAACCAGAAGCCTGCACACCGCCGTATCCACCTACCGCGACTGGCGCGGGAGCCTGCGCGCCGTACTGCGCACCGTAGCCTGGCTGCTTCCCGTAGCTCTGAGCTTGTGCCTGCTGCTGCGGTACCTGCACCTGCTGCTGGACAGCATGGTGAGCGTAATGCTGCTGCTGCTGCTGCTGCGGGACATGCGTGTGCACTTGCACAACGTCGAACGGGAAGGGCGGCGGCTGGTAGCCGGGGATCGGCGCCGCGTGGAAAATGCGGTCCTTCAGGATCGCACAGCTCAGGTCCGGGAACCGAGCGTACTTGGCCGCGATGTCGAGACGCCCCTCCGCAGCCATCTGCACGCACAACCACAACACCATCAGACACCTCCCTCTCGGCAACAACGTCATCGACACACAAGCCAACACCGCGAACGCACCAGTGACGCATACTCCGCGAAGCGCTCCGCCACTGCGTCGCCCATGGATTGGTCCGGCTGCTCGATCGCCTGCGAGAAGATCGACACCTTCTCCACCAAGCGCTGGAGCGCGAGCGTGTGGCCGAACACGCGCGACTCGAACTCGCTCTCCTTCACCCACGCGTTCACGGTCTTCTCGACGTTTACCGCGCACATGAAGCACAGCGTGGCCGAGTGCAGGTCGCCCGCCTCCTCCAGACGCGTCGCCAGTTTATCGCACAGCGACGGGAACTCCTCGCTCTTCGCGTACGTGCTCAGGATCGCCAGCGTCTCGCTCCACTCCTTCAGATCCGACTGCTCCACGAGGCTGAACAGCTCGCTCTTGATGATCGCAGACACGACGCGCATCACCGGGCGAGACTGCTGCGCGAAGAACGCGCGCTGCGTCTTCTCCCACAGCTCCGGGCCGCCGCACGACGCCAGCAGCAGCGCGTCCGCGAACTGGTTGTAGTGCAAGCACATGTTCACCGCGACCTCGAAGTTGCCCACGAGGAGCGCCTGCATCAGCATCGACTCCGACTGCTCCGTGTAGATCGGCGCCTGGACTCCCTCGATGCGCTTGCTCGTGTCGTCCGCAGCCGGCAGCGCCGCCGCGATCGACGACACGTCCGAAAGCGGGGACGCCGGCGGCGGAGCGTCCGCGGCGCCATTCGCGTGGTAGTCCGACGAGAACATGTCTTCCGCGCCGATCCCCTGCACGCACAGACACTCAGTCAGTGACACCCTCCCACGCGATCAGAATGCTCCGACGAGCACGACAAGCACGTACGTCAATGCGCTGGCTGAGCAGCGCAGCCGTCGGGTCGGCCTGAGGCACGGCAGGGGGCGGCATAGCGGCCTCCTGTGGGTTGAACTTGGCGTTCAGCGCATTGATCTTCTCCGCGTCGAGCCCGAGGTGCTGCAGCAGGTGCTGGCGCGCGTCCTTCTCGAACAGGATCTTCATGAAGCTCCACACGCTCCGCTCGTTCGCGTTCGCGGCGCCGGCGATCTTGCGCTCGCAGTGGCCAGAGAAGTCACGCGACTCGAGCGAGCGGTCCAGCTCCTCCGCTTCCGCCACCAGCCGCGACTCGCTCATGATGCGGTGGAAGTGCACGAGGCGCCGGCGGTCCGCGTTCGGACCCGCAGGCTCCGCCGGGTTCGCGATCGTCACGAGCTTGCCACCGAAGCCGAACGACGCCCCAGCAGGGCGGCGCGTCCACTTGGGCGGGCGGCACGCAGGGCTGCCGCCGCCCGAGAGACCCCACACCTGCACCTTGCCGTCCAGCGTGCACGTCGACGCGACCGCAGGGATCGTGGGTGACCACTGCACGTTCCAGCGCCGCTGGCCAGCGCCACCGCCGAAGAACTGGTCCGAGCCCATCGACGGCGCGCCGGCGCTCTCCGACGACGACGGGAACTCGTAGAGCGACTTACGCGAGAAGAGGTCCCAGAGTAGTGTCTTGTTGTCCTTGGCGCACGAGAGCAGGAGCCCCGGGTCGTTCGGGCACCACGACAGCGACAGCACGCCCGCCGAGTGCTCGTGGAACTCGGCGAGCGGCGTCGACGTCGAGTTGCGCAGGTCCCAGAGCTTCACGACCGGTCGCTGGTCGTCGCCGGACGCCGTCGCGATCTGGAGCCCTTCGTTCGGGTTCCACGCGATGGCCGAGATCGTGCCGCGCTGCGGGTCGCGCAGCTCACACCACGGTTTCTTCTGCTTCAGGTCCCAGATCACGACCGAGCCGTTCTGCGACCCCGTGGCAAGGATGTAGTTCACCTGCGTGTTCCACGCGACGCTGTCACCGCCGCCCGGTTAGCGACCGACCGACCGACCGAAGGAACGCACAGAGCTGGCTGGGAGAGCACGCACCTCGTGATCTCGTTGATCTGCTGCTGCGGTGCCGTCGGGCCGCCCGGCGTGAATACCCCGGGGCTCGACAGCTTCTCCAGCGACATGATGTACACTTCGCCGTCGCTGCAGTTGCGTACACACACACGCAGCAACAGCAGCAACCAGAGCGTCAGCTGCGAGTGTTCCTCGCGTTCCCCACGTTAGGCGCGCCGGCGCACCTGCCGCCGGACGCCAGCAGGTGCGCGCTGTCCTCGTGCGGGTTGAACTGCAGCGCGTTGACGGCGCCTTTGTGTCTCGTGATGCGGCCGATCTCGGGCGACGCGTCGCTGCCGCCGACGCCACCGTCGATGAGCGCCTTGGGGTTCCAGAGCGACACGGAGCCGTCCGCCATGCCGCCCGCCACGAGCCCGAGCGGCAGCACGTCGTGGTGCCGCGCGATGTCACGCCACGCGAGCGACGTGAAGCGCGCGGGCGTTTTGACGGCGCCGAGCGGGAGCATGTCGCCGCGCGGGTCGCTCAGGTCCATGGACACGATCTTGAACTCGCCACCGCTGTGCTCGAAGCCCACGCCGCCGTCGCCCTTGGCGCCGAGCGCGAGCAGCTCCGCGCGGCGCTTCACGGGGCTCCAGGCCACCGCGGCGTTCGCCTGGATCTCTTTCAGGAGCGGCATGCTGTTGCTGCTATTCTGCTAGTGGCGGACTCTCTTGTGAGCGTCGCGGTCGTCGTCAGCGAGCGCGCGAGCGAGCGTATGTGCGTGCGTCGTGCGCCTTCCTCCGAGGGAGCGAGCGAGCGAGGGGGGATTTGGGGGAAGATCCAAGCGCTGACTTGTGTGGCGAGCCCAGATTGGTCGAGAGCTGTTTGCACTCGCTTTAAGTATGCAAGAGTCCACCAATGGGAAAGAGCACCGAATGGACCCGACTAGATCCGAGCCTCGCCTTGATTGGCTGCTTTTGTAAACGGCAACTTTTGCCATTTAGCATCGACGGCTGATCGATCATGCGGCAGCGCGAGCTCTTCGCGCGCCTCGCGTGCTTCGTGTGCGGCGACGCGCTCACGGCCGCCGAGCGCGCGGCGCTCGAGTGTTGTCTGCGCGACGGTGGCGCGGAGCTGGCCGAGGACGCGAGCGCCGCGACGCACATCGTGTGCCACCCGACGCTCTACACGCGCTTCCTGCCGCGGCGCAACGAGCGCTTCGTGGCCATCGTGCGGCCGGAGTGGGTCTTCAAGAGCTTCCTGCTGCAGACGCTCGTGTCCGCGGACCGCTTCAGCGCCGACCCGGCGCTCATCTTCTCGGCGCTCGTGATCTCCGCCGGGCCGATCGACAAGGACCCGCGCAAGGTCATCGACGGGCTCATCGCGCACTTTGGTGGGCAGATCGTCGAGAGCGAGAGCGACGCGGTCGGCGCCACGCACGTGCTCGCGCTCGACGAGCAGTCGCAACCCGAGGAGCCGCCGGTGCACCGCCACTGGCTCCACCTGAGCTTCACCGACAGCGACGTGCTCCGCAGCGTGCAGACGTGGAAGAAGTGGCTGCTCGACCGCCCGGCGTCGCTCGAGTTCGCGCTCCCGAGCTGCGTCGTCGCGTGGCTCGGCAAGGCCACGGGGCTCTCGGACCAGCACCACGTCACGTACGCCTGGATCGAGGACTGTGTGCGCCGCAAGACGCGCGTGCCGGAAGGTGCGTTCTCAAACAAGACCACCGCCGTGGACGGGAAACCGAAGAAGGCGCCGAGCTGGAAGACGCGGCCAGAGACACAGATCGAGAACATCGGGCTCGCCGCCTGCGCGCGGGTGTACCAGTCGACCAAGTCGGATCCCGGCGGCGTCGATCTCACGCTCGCGCGCAGATCGTCGGCAGAGGTGCGTGGTGGTGTCGTGGTGGAGACAGTGGCTGGCGACTGTGGAGGACTCATCGACCTCCGACTGCCTCTGCGAACAGCGGGCTGCCGCGCTGCAAGAGATGCTCAGCGGCGCGATCGTGTTGCTGGCGCAGCACATCCCACCGGCGCTCAAAGAGCGCATCTCGGACGTGCTCAAGGCCGCCAAGGCGAAGGTCGCGAACGTGCCGCTGGGCGACTCGTACGAGGACATCGTGAAGAAAGTCGTGGCGAACGCGTCGTTCGTGGTTTGTAGATACCAAGCGGGCTTCGAGTACGAGGAGGCCGTGCGACAGGACAAGCGGATCGTGAGCATCTACTGGGTGCTCGCCGGCCACTCTGTACACGACGGTGCGTCCGACCTATGCGATCGCATGGACACACGCCTGCGAACGCGATGCGACGCAGCAGCTGCATGCTGACCGCTGGTGTCGGTCGTCGGTCGTTGGTGCTGCTGCTACAGATGCTCAGTCGCCGTTCCAGGAAGCGATCAGCCGTCCAGTGAAGTCGTTCGGAGGCATCCCGGGCATGCAGGGCTTCGTCATCACACTCTCTGGGTACAGCAGCCGCACGACCCCGACGCGCGAAGACGTCCAGATCGCGATCCACGCCACCGGTGCATGCATGCTCCCGGTGTTCTCGCGCACGCACTCGACGCACCTGCTGTGCTACGAGCCGAAGGGCGAGAAGTTCAAGAAAGCGCAGAGCTGGCTGTTCGAGAACATCGTGGGTCACGAGGTGCGCTCAACCGAGGCGGTTCGATCGCGTGCATGGTGTACTGAAGTGTTCGTTGGCGCTGACCGAGGTGATGTCTCGCGTCTCGCAGTGGCTGTTTCAGTGCTTGTCGAAGTGGGAGCTCGTGTCGGAAGATGTTCACCGCTACGCGTTGCCCAAGTCGAGCGCCTCGGCTGGGCCACCGACAGATGCGACCACAACGGTGGACGCATCCGACGCGACGAACGACTCGAGGCAGCTCTCGACAGCTTCGTCTGCAACGGCTGCTGCCGCCACGCCGAGGACAAAGCTCGCGAACGCGCGATTCGACGTGGACGACATCTTGACCGAGCTGAACGAGACCACGCCCAGCACGAAGCCCGGCGAGGCTGGCACTGAAGCCGCGGCAACCGGCAAGGGCGGAGCGAAGACGAAGGCGAAGGATATCGCGTGCAAGCTCTTCGACACTCCGACTGCAGAGTCGAAGGCGCAAGGGAAAGAGGAGAGCAGTGCCGACGGGAAGAAGACGACGACGAAGAGCAGCAAGCGATCCAGCAACGACGCGCCGGAGCAGGCAGAGCCGCGTAGCAGCAAGCGAAGAGCAACCGCTGCATCCGCGAAGACCAGTCCATCAAAGCGAGAGCCCGACAACGAAGACGATGTTCGCAGCAAGACCGAGATGGTAGCCAAAGGCAGGAAGGATACTGCGGCGAAGAAGGCGTCCACTGCGCTCGTCCAGGCGTCGACTGACGCGCTCGAAGCGCTGAGCGGCGGCGCTGCAGCAAAGAAGGTGTGTGAGCTGGTCGGGAGGTTGGTGTCGGATGCTGTTTCGCTCACATTCGCGGTTGTTGTGTTGGCAGGCGACTGCTGCTGCAAGCTCGAAGAGGAAGCGCGACCACTCTCCGCACGAAGACGGCGGCGACTCAACTGACAGCACAGACGCCCATCCGCCTCCGCAGACAGCAGAGCAGCCTGCGAGAGCCGCTGCAAAGAGCAAGAAGGCGAAAGCGTCCGCGGCACCGGTCGACGCATCGAAGGCGAAGAGTGAGTCGCTTCCTGCTGCAGCGGAGGCAAAGGAGGCGTCGCCTTCGAAGAGCAGCAGCAGCAACAGCAGCAGTGCAGCAGCGAAGGACTCGTTGACGGCGCCAGCTAAGAAGTCTGCAGCTGCAGCGAACACGAGCGGTGGGAGGAAGCGCGACATCGTGTTCCTGCTCACCGGCACGCGCGAAGAGACCGCAGTGAACGAGTCGATCATCGCGGCGCTGGGCGGCACGGCGAGTCAGACCGGACGCAAGTTCGACCACTCGAGCACCCACATCATCTGCAGTGAGCTGAAGCGGACCGAGAAGTTCGTCGCGGGGTGTGCAGGCGGGAAGGTGCGTCGAGCGTCGGGCCGAGGGGTCTGCTAGCCTTCTGCTGTGGCGTTCGTGCTGACCATCGCCCCTGCCCGCCCTTCTGTGCCTCGTGTGCGCCTGCAGTGGATCCTCAAGCCGTCGTATCTCGAAGCGAGCTCCGCCGCTGGTCGCTTCGTGGACGAGGAGCCGCACGAGTGGGGGGCTGGCGAGGACGACACGGAGCTCATGGACCCGCGCATCTGGCCGCAAGCCGCGGCGTTCTGGCGGAAGGCGCGCGCCGAGGGGCAGCCCGGCGCGCTCGCCGGCTGGCGCTTCCTCGTGCACCCCAAGTGCGTGCCGCCACCCGAGATGTGCGAGCGCATCGTCGAGGCGGGCGACGGGCTGGTCGTCCAGCTGGCGAAGTCGCTGGACCTCGCAGCGCTCGCCGCCAGCGCCGCGAACGACGAGAAGCCGCTGCTCGCGCTCGTGCCCGGGGAGCTGCCGACGCGCGACCCGTGGCTGAAGAAGTTCGGCGCGCAGAAGATCGAGTGCGTCAACGCGAGCTTCCTCATCGACTACATCACGAAGGACCAGGCGAGGCGCCCGAAGCCGGAGAGCTATCGCGTGTAGGACGGGCGGGCGATCGGGTGGACGATCGGATGCTTGAATGGACACTTCTTGTGATCGACGCAGTGGGGGCGTGTCGGTGACAGTCGTGGGTGATGCCGCAGGCTGTTGTGGCTGGAATCTTCCCGCTCGTGTACACTCGATGGCGATGGCAGGGAGGAGTCGGCGGCTACTGCTCGATGAGGTCGTCGTCGTTCTGGTAGATCTGAGCGAGTAGCGAGCGTCAGCACGGAACGCAGCGCGTGGGATCGCCACCGTCGCCCCAGCAGCAGCAACAACGTACGTTCGCGAAGGTCTGGTAGCCACCCGTGAGCACGCGCACCTCGGGCTTCGCGTCCGCGTCCGCGAGCACGACCGCCATGCGCGAGAGGAACCGCTTGGCGCACGACGGCCCGCGCACCTGGCTGAACATGCAGTGGAACACGATAAGTTCCTCGTGCTGGTGGCGCCGCACGATCGCGTCCACGTCGTCGTCGTCCACGAAGTTCTCCTCCGGCAGGTTCACGGCCGAGCGGATGTGGCCGCCAGCGAAGTCCTCGTCGCGCACGTCGATGACGAGCGGACGGGTGCTCCCTGACGGCGCGCGCAGCGCCTCCGCGAGCTCCGTGGGGCTGATGCGCTCGAACGGCCGCGAGAAGCTCGGTGTGAAGCTCATGGTTGCTACTGCGCAGCTCGAATTCGAAATGCGCGAGGCAAACAACAGCGAGGGTGTCGAATGCAGAGTGCTTCATCTCTCCTCGACACAGCATCAGCAGCATCGACACCCCAGCAGCAGCTCTCTCTGCACGTACATGAGCGCCACGTGCGTGCGTGCGTGAATCGCCACCAGCACCTACAAGCAGAGCGCAAAGACGACGCCCTCGAAGAGGCGAGAGCCGACGCATCGCGGCTGCTAGACGCTCATGCTGCAGGACGAGGACGAGCGCGACGACAGCGATATCTATGAGGCAGAGGAAGCGGAGGAGGAGGAGGCGCGGCTGCAGCTGCGGCTCGTGCGCGAGCTGCACGCTCTGCGAGCGCGACTGGTGGATAGCGAGGAGGCGAACGCGCGCATGGAGCGCAAGCTGCAGGCACTGACGCAGGCGCTGGAGCAGACGACCGAGGAGCTCGAGCGTCGCGTGGGACTCTTCAGCGACGCCGCGGCGCGCGTCGAGCAGCTCGAGCAGCAAGTGATCGAGGCGAAGAAGACGCTGCTGACGAAGGAGATGCAGCTGCACGGCCTCGCGCAGGAGAGCGCCACGATGCGCAAAGTGCTCGACGGCACGGAGAGCGAGCGCTCGCACTGGGAGCAAGAGTTCCTGCGCGTCAGCGAGCAGCTGGGTGACGCCACGCGGCGCGGCACCAGCCTGCAGACTGCCGCCAGCGAGGCGAACCAGGAGATCAAGACGTGGAAGGCCAAGACGAAGCGCGTGCTCCGCACTGTCGACGAGCTCAAGCGCCGCTTGGACGAGCAGGAGGCACGGGAAACTGAGCTGACGCAGACTGCGCTGAGCGCGAAGCGAGCCGAGACTCAGAGCGAGCAGCTCTGGCAAGCGAAGAGCTCCAAGCTGCAGCGCCGAGTGGCGGCGCTCGAAGAAGAGTTGGACGCGCTGAATGAGGTCGCGGCTCGAGACAAACAGCAGGGACAGGAGAGCGAGGCGACGCGGATAGGCGACCTCGCTGCTCAGCACATGGAGAAGCAGCGGCAGATCGCAGAGCTGCGTGGCAAGCTGAGCCAGGCGTCGAGCGCGCTCGACAAGGCGCAGCTGAGCGAGAAGCTGCTGCATCGAGAGACGCGGCGCCTGCGGGAGGAGCTGTTGTTGAGCGAGGCGCAGCGCGAAACCGAGCGGCGGCGTGTAGAGCAGGTCGTGCGCGGGAAGGACAAGGAGGTGGCGTTCATCTGGCAAAAGTACCTCGACGTCATGGATGCGAGAGGCGCCGCCGCTACTACCAGCAAGTAGTGAATGCAGAGTCCGCGCATGCGTAGCTCCTCGCCCTCGTCGCTGCACTTCCTCTGTCGTGATTCTCGTGAAGTGCACTTCAACGCTATCTTTGGACTTGACACTCGAGCTAAAAATAGCACTTTCTTGAGCGACCGTTCAAGGTCGACGACGACGACATCGAGATCGTGTGCTGCGGGGAATGCAGCGAGGCAGAGCGTCCTGGTGCTGGTCGACCGCGTGATCCTCGACACCATGGAGGAGCTCGGGTTCTTCAACGAGCGCGAGGCCGAGTGCTTCGAGCGAGAGGACACGCTGGTGCGTCATTGGCAATGGCGCTGCAGTTGCTGCTGTTGCTGTTGTGGCCGATGATTGATCGCCTTGCGTGAACACTAATTGGTGATCCCTCTTTGCCTGCAGTCCCTCTCGGACCTAGAGAAGCTCAATGTGAATGAAGACCTCCCGGAGATGGAGCGCGCAGAGCTGCTCTTGAAGACCGGGCTGGACAAGCAGAAGATCAGCGTGCTGTCGTCGCTGCCCAAGATCCTGTCGAGCAACAACTCGAAGGCCAACCTCGTGCTCATCCTCGACTGCATCAAGGTGCGGACCTTTTGGTGTTCGGTGGTCCGTCGCGTTGGCTGACAGACACCGTGGATGATCGTCCAGGTCGCGTGGCAAAAGTGTGAAGCCGACCTGAACAACAGCGCCGCAGTGCTGCTCGAGATCTTCCGCGGCATCTCGAGCCTAGCGTGCGCCACTGTGGACGGGAAGGTCTTGAGCATTCCGAGCGTCTCCTTTCACGAAGACTACCTGGAGCAACTTGAGGCGAGCCACGAAGAGAGGAAAGACGCCGTGTTCTTGCTCTCGGACGAGCAAGTTACGAAGCTGTTGGTGCCTCTGGCGCTCGACATCGTCGCGGAGATCCAGTCGAAGGATTACGCAGAGGCAGCGAGCTCAGCCGTGATCGCGCCGCTATCGCGCTTGGGCGGCGCGCTGAAGAAGACGCAGGTAAACACGCACACACGACGCAGATCTTGTCAGGTGCTCTTTCTGTAAGACTCGATCGATTGACGCTGTGCTGGTGCGCTGACACCCCAGATTCTTCGGATCGCGATTGACAAAGGAGACGTCTCCCAGCCTCCCGGTTCGCGCTTGATCTGCTGCTTGCTGCTCGGCGCAGTGACTGCGCAGGGGCTGCTGTCACCGCAGGACATCGAGGGGCTCTTCTTCCAGAAGGTATCTATCTCTCTGTCTTTCGTTGGATCCTTCCTTGCTCGAGTGCAGGCTGACTAACCCGATGGCTCAGATGATGGCACTCTGCCAAGACACAGACGCCGAGGTGCGGCGATGCATGTGCATCCAAGTGGACGCGCTGGCTCGAGCTGTCGGGTACGTCGTCACCACACGAGGTGGATCAAGATCGGCACTTCCGACTCAACGCATCGCGTTCTGGTTCGCTGCAGCGAGGAGAAGGCATGTTCAGATCTCCTGCCGGAGCTGCTCGAGCTGCTCCAGGACGAAGAAGAACAGGTGAAGCAGACCGCGTTCCTCGCGCTGCTCTCGCTGACGGACTTCTTCTCTGCGGCTGAGAGGATAAAGCGCGTGATCCCCGAGTTCCTGACCCTGATCGAGGCAGAGCCAGACTACCTCGTCCTGTCGATCGCGGAGCAGTACGGGAGCCTCGTCACTAAGCTCGCGGCGCTGAACCACTTGGGGAGCGACAACGCGCCAGCCTTCGTCCAGAGCTACGCCAAACTCTGCGCGAAGGACGACGCTCAGATCCGGCAGTTCTGCGCGTACAACTTTCCAGCAATCGTCAAAGCGTTCGGTGGGTCGTACGTCCCGCTCTTGCTGGACGACTTGCTCGTCAAGCTCTGCAACGACCCTGTCGAAAAGGTTCGCTGCTGCTCGAAGTGCACTCGTTTCGTTTCGTGATCGTCGCTAACTGGTGCCGCTTATGACGTCGCAGGTTCGCTATCACATCGCGGCAGGGAGCCACGAAATCGTGCTCTTGCTTGGACAGCAGCGCGCGCAGCGCTACCTCAAGCCGCTGATCATCACGCTCTTGAAAGACGAGGCGCCGCTCGTGCAGGGCATGGCGATCTCACGCGTCCCGCAGATCATGAACTCGATGTTTGGAGCTGGCGACGACGACGCAAAGGCGAGTCCGTCGCGGAGTGTGCACTCACTGACCCATGCTCCCAGACTAACATCGTCAACACTCACTCTCGACGACCAGGCTACAGTGCTGGACGCTGTCATCAAGGCGATCATCCAGTTTCACAGCATCTTGCCCGCGAGTCGAAATCGAGAGCAGGTGGTGTTCGTCGAGACGCTGCAGAGCTTCCCGTCGTTCTGCTCCTCGGTGCAGATGTACGAGATGGTGATCCCGATCATCTTCGACCTGATCGAGGACAGCGCTCGGCCGGTGCAGCTTCTCGCGATGCAAGTGCTCGTCAAGTGCATCCGCAAGAACGACGTCTCGAGCCATCGGTATTCGTTGCTCAGTAAGATCCGGAACGAGTTCGGGCACGCGAAGAGCTACTGGAGGCGCATCCTGTACCTGGACGCGTGCGTGTTCGCACTCGAGGTGAACAGCCGACAGTACTGCCGTCTCAATTTCCTCGACATCGCGATCGACCTGCTCGAGGATCCGATCCCGAACGTCCGCTTCAAAGCCGCGACCGTCGTGCCGCAGTGGCGAGACGTGCTCTCACACTTGAGCGACGACAAGATGCTCGAGCGCATCCGACAGTTCCTCGAGGAAGCAGCAGTGGACACGGATCGCGACGTCGCGAATGCCGTGCTCGAGGCGAAGGCTGCAATCGAGACGGCGGAGATCGGGCGACCTCAGCGACGTCCTCAGGAAGACGCGGACGACAAGCGCCGAGTGAGCGAGGAGGAAAACCTCGGGTTGGTGTCGGATCACGAAGACTCGTCCGCGGACTCCAAGTGGTCGAGCATGCTCGAGTACACGCTTGTGGTCGGGAAGGACGGGCAGGTTGTGCGGAGAGCGCGCGTCAAGTCGCTCGATCTCGTGAACAAGCTCACACGAACGCAGGGGAAGGACACGGGTCGAGGAACAGGAGCGAGTAGCAACGGCGGCAGCGGCATGATGGGCGGTATCGGCATGAGCAACATCGGGAGTGGCGCTCTGACCATCGGCATGACGATCCGACCGGACCCGAGCCGCGGCAAGAGCGCGCCGAAGACGCCGAACAAGCCCAGTCCGCCGCTCACCACGTTGCCAAACTGCGCGCCAGTGCGGCCAGCGAACGCGAAGACGCCGCAAGCGATCAAAGTCATGGGATCCACCGGCAAGCTGACTGCCACAACGGGGAACAAGATCGCCGCGACGGCGATCCGGAGCGGCACAGGCTTGCCGAAAGACACTGGCGCGATGACGAAGATCCCGATCATCCGTCCGTCCGCACCGGCGAAGCGCGAGAACAGTCCGTCGACAGGAACGAAGCCCGGTAGCAGCGGATCCGCAGGCTCCGGTTCGCTCGGAGGCATGTCGTCGTCCGGCGCCAGCTCGCGACTAGGAACAATAGACAGCCCCTCCAGCAGCAGCAGCAGTAGCAGTAGTAGCGCCAGCAGCTTCAAGCCGAAGGCGACAGCTCCCACAGTCGCTCGGCGGTAGGGAGTCGCAGCACGAGCATCTACAGCAGCAGCAGCGTCGGGTGATCTCGTGTCAAAACTCTTTCGATTCCTAGACGCTAGCTGATCCACCAGCAGTCTTCGCGCCGCTGGCGGCCGGAGCCGCGCGCTCATCTGTACTTGTCCATGAACGCGGCGTGGAACGAGGCGGTCTTCTCGATCACCTCGTCAATGTCCTCCTCGGGCGGCAGGATCGTCGAGCGGAAGTGCCACGTACCCTCCGCCTGCTCGAAGCCCGAGCCCGGCACGACGATGATGCCCGTCGTCTCGAGCATCTCCATGCAATAGAACGCGTCCGGCGCGAGCCCGGCCTCCGCCGCGGCATCCACCGCCTTCGCCGATAGCGTGATGCGCGGGAACGTGTACATCGCGCCTTCCGTCTCGTTGCACGTCACGCCCTCGAGCTCGTTGAACGCCTTCACGAGCTTCGTGGCGCGGCGCTTGAGCGAGCTCAGGATCGTGTCGCGCTGCTCCACGTAGCGCGGGTAGGACGCGTCGCCCTCCTTCGGTGGGTTCGTCATCATACCGACCATGAGCTGTCCCTCGATGTTCGAGCACAGGTTCACCGACATGAGCTTGTAGAACTGCTCCTTCGCGCACTCCGAGATGTTGACGAGCTCCATGTAGCCGCCGCGGCGGCCGCACTCGCCCGTGAACCCCTTCGACGTCGAGTGGAACGAGATGAGCTCGACGTCGTTGAACGCCGGCCCCATGTCCTTGAGCACCTTGCGGAACGACACGAACTGCTTCCCGGCCGCGTACACGTTCTCCTGGTACACCTCGTCCGCGAGGATCACGACGCCCTCCTTCTGCGCGAACCGGATGATGTCCTGGATGTTCTCCGTCGTGAGGCACTGACCGGTCGGGTTGCCCGGGTTGATCACGGCCATGGCGCGCACCGTCTTGCCCTGGCTGCGCGCCTGCTCCGTCGCGCGCGTGAGTTCCTCCACCGTCGACGCCCACGTCTTGCTCTCGTCGAGGTAGTAGCCGGCGAGCGTGCCGCCGTTGAGCGTGATCGCCGCCGAGTAGAGCGGGTACTGCGGGATCGGCGCGAGGATCGCGTCGTCGCCGTCGCGGATGAGCGCGAGCAGCGAGTTCTGCACGGCCGGAGACGCGCCATCCGTGAGGAAGATGTCCTCCGGGTCCGCCGCGTAGCCGTCGCGGCGCTCGAGGAAGTTGGCGACCTCGATGCGCACGACCTCGGAGCCCTTGCTGTGGCCGTACGCGCCGGTGCCGCCCGGGATGTTGGCGAGGTAGAACTTGGCGCGCGCGATGGCGTCCGGCTGGAAGAGCGTCTGCGTCTCCGGCGCGTCCACGAGCCACGGCACGTTCACGAGCGCGAGCACCTGGCGGTGGAACTCGATCGGCTCCTGCTTGAGGATGAGCGGGTTGCCGATGTTGCACGGGATGACGCGGTCGAACGGCAGCGACGTGTCGCCGTTCTTCAGGCGCTTCGTGTACTCGACCGAGCGCAGCACGAGCGGTCCGCGCACGGCGTACTCGGCCTGCAGCACGCGCGGGTTGATGCTCTCGCGCGTGAGCACGGCGAGGCCGCGCTGGTGCTGCGACTGCGTCTGCTGCTTGGCGGCGCGCACGAGCGGGCGGCTGAGCATACTGATGGCGGAGATGGCGGCTGTGTCGGTAAAGGGCGTGGGCGGGAGGCGGCGAGAGCGGCAATGGCGCGGGCAGGAGGCGGTGGCGGCGAGCAAGCGAGCACGGGAACGATCTCCTGGCGCAGCAGCGATTATGAGAATGGGTGTTTGGAAGGAGGAGCGTCAGTGCAAGGGGCCACTATTGCGGGGTTTCTACAGTTGCTCGCTCGACTTTTCAGCCAATAAGTTGTGTGGGAGAGATGATTTCGCGTATTTTCATCGAATCAACCGTGAGCAGGTGCGAACGAAGTGCGCATGTTACTGAAACGGGGGAGTATCTCTATGCCGATTTGCATCGGCTGCCAACAGCAACAAAGGACTGGTACGCAATGCGCGCCGACTTCCAAGACAACTTCAACGTGTGCATGTCTATAGGACATGTACACGCGAACCCCCTGACACCACACATGCCACGTCACTCAGAGATTGGCAAGAACTCTATTGAGCGGAGCTGGGAGAGCAGGTTGCCGTAGCGAGTTCGAGCGTTGTATGAAGGGACTGCGACGTCGACTGACAGGATGCATGTGGCGAAGCTGCGTCCGGTGCACGACTGGCGTGAGAGCAAGGAGCAGGTTGCAGCACTCAGCAGCAGCAGCGG
>JAASFS010000516.1:0-16589 GCA_023333865.1 Globisporangium perplexum | reverse complement strand
GCAGAGAGAGAGAGAGAGAGAGAGAGAGAGAGAGAGAGAGAGAGAGAGAGAAAGAGAGAGTAAGAGATGCGTGTCAGGCAGATGGCGGGAACCGATTTTTCTGAAAATGCTTGGCGGTGATCATCTCCTTTCTCTCTATCCTTTCAACGACACATATATCGCTGGTATTTCATCAGATAGCCCTTTCTACAACGCGTACCCGAAATCCAAGGTCAATAGAAAATCGAATCTTCGACGAAAATCTCAAACGGTCAGTTGTGGCGTTTCAACAGACAGATCGAGACTCCACAGCAAAAGCGCACACACTCGAAGACGAAGGATGGCGAGCACGACCAAGAGCAAGAGCGACGCGCGTCTGCGCCGCGCCGAGCCCGTCGCGAACCAGCGCCCGGAGGACGACGGTGGCGCCGACAGCGAGAGCGAGCAGCAGCAACAGCAGCAACAACTGGAGCTGGAGGCGCAGACTGCAGTCGACGTCTCCAAGCGGCGGCGAGCGACGCCATGCAAGAGCCCGCCGCGCACGCCGCCGCCTGCAAGGTACGTGCGCTTCCTGCTCATTGCGGGGCTGGCTCCAGAGAACGTATGTCGGGTTTATCGACGTCAGAAGCGCGATGTGCTCCCTCGTGACTTCCACTGCAGGTTCAAGCGCTCGTCGCCGCCGCCCTTGAAGCGCACAGCGCGCGCGCTCTCGGACGTGAGCGACCTGCGCGGCGCGAACCTCCCGCCGCTGCCGCTAGGCGAAGGCGTCGACGATGAGAGTCTCGCGCAGTTCCGCGCGCGCTTCGAGCGTGGGGAGTTCTTCGTGCGGAGCCGCCGCAGCGCCGCCGCCGCCGCCCAGCCGTCGCAGTCCGCATGAACGATCGCCTGTAGATGAACGAGTAGCAAACCTGTAAATTATCGAAGCGCAAGTGCAGAAAACTGATGTTTCAAACGTCGCCTGCGGCATACAAAACTCAATATGTAATATCGAAGCTTGGACTGCGGTGGCAAATTGGCGCCAGAGAGTTCAAAAACGGTTTTGAAAGCGCGGGAACGCCGCCGCGAAAGTTCCGCCCATCGAAGCCTTGCGCCAGCTGCGCTCTGCACCAGCTGCCGCCGCTTGTTCTGGGGACGCGAAGCAGCGGCGGCATCCTCTGCAGCTCCTCGCCCGATCGGTTGCTCACTCCGCAACACGCCCCACGCCACGCAAGCCCCGCACGCAAGCACAGATGCTGCACGACACGATCCGCCGCTGCGACAGCGACGACGCCAAGCTGACGAGCGCCACGACGCCGACCGCCGCGCGCGCCAGCAAAGACCCGGAGATGCGCTTGTACGTACGCTCTACTTCTTCTACGCCCACGGCTGCCACCGAAATGGCCACGCTGACGAACCACTGTGGACGAATCCCGATGCTGCCTTCCTCCCCAGCACCACGCCCGAGAGCCGCGCCGCGTTCCTCCGACCCGTGCTGCGCTCGCCCCCGAACAAGCGCCTGCGCGTCGGCCCGCTCCTCCCGTTCATCGAAGACTTCACGGCCGAAGACGCGCGTCGCTCAGTCGCGCAGCACGACCAGTGGTGGAACGAGCACGTCGTGAGCAAGAAGGCGAAGCGCAAGCACTCGGCGAGCTTCTAGGTGAAGGAAGCACCCGAGATGTCGACACCGCCCACACCAGCCACAACCACGAGATCTCCGGCTCAAGCCTGCAGCTCACAGAACCCCCAGCACAAACACGCGCCGAGCCATTCTGCCACGAGACACTCGCGCACGCAGAGGACGCACAGCGCGATCCGGGGGAGCGATCGCCATCGACACGATGCACTCGATGCCATGACGCGCCACGCTTCCTGAAGCCAGCAGCCAACCGCCATCCGCAAGTCCGAGACCCGTCGATTCCCGCATACGCGAGCGATCGTCTCCTTCGCCACGCACACTCCACGAGCGCTCCGACGAGACACGGCCTCCCAGTGCAGACATCATATGGAAATGTAACACTGTTAGCATAATAATACGAAGGTGATGAGGCCTCTGTGCTGGCGAGTCTGGTCTATCGGCGAGGCGACTGGCTGCTGGGGACTGGCGTGGGCGTCAAGGTCGCAACAAGCCTCGTCTAGCTCTCCATGTCCTCGGCGCCGGCGGCGTCCTCGTCGTCGTCCTGCTGCTCGGCCTTGAGCTTGTCAATGTCCTCTTGCGAGACGAGGCCACTCTTGAGCAGCTTCTCCTGCTCCGCGAGGGCGGTGATCCGCCGGCGCTTGGCGTCCTTCTGCTGCTTCTTCTTGGACGCGCGCGGCTTGCGCAGCTGCGCGAGCGGACCCTTCTCCAGCGTGCGCACCTTCTTCTGGTTGCGCGTCTCCGTGCGCTTCTTCTTGTGGAGCTTGATCTTCTTCTTGTTGTTCGTCTGCACCGACTGTCCGTTGTAGCCCATGCTTGCTGCTGGTCTTGCTGCTTGCGGCGGTGCTGGTGCTGGTGCTGGTGGTGTGCGGTGTGCTGCTTCTTGCCTGCTGCCAATCGAGGAAGTGAGCTCGAATCGTTGGTCGGCACTCGAAATCGTACTTTTGCGAATTAGCACTTTAACGAGCGCTTACAGTGACGAGGTGCGCTCGATGAGCATGAACATGACCTCGCGTGCGCTCGCCCATGTCTTGTCTTCATGGTGACCCAGCGCCTACGCGAGTACCGACGCGTGCGACCGCAGTAAGCGACGCCGAACGCATTAGCACTCGATACACCAGCACCACACGCCACACTTGCCAGCACTTGCCAACGCAACGACACTCGCTCGAGAGTGCCATTGCCTCTTAACCTCTGCTCTGATCTGCACACGAGCCAGCGAGCGACCGGGTGCTCCGAGTCTCTAATCAGCCGCTAGCTTGCTGTCGCAGTCACGGTCACAGACGTCACGCAGCCCTGGTCGCTGTCTTCTCCCGACGAGCTCCTCCCGCCCGCGCCAGAACCGCCCTCCGGCTGTATACGACGCGCGCGTGACGCCTACTTCTTCGAGCGCTTCCCTGCGCCCTTCTTGGGCGTCGTCTTGCCGCGGCGCTTCATCTGGTCCAGCTTGCCTAGTCGATCGGCGTTGAGGATCTCGAAGTTCGGGTCGTCGCTGCCGAGGCGCAGCGCGAGCGGCTTGTTGAACCAGCTCACAATCTTGTCGCCCTTGAGCTGCTTCGAGATGATCTTGTTGCCCGACGGCGTGTGGCGCTGCGGCAGCCGCTGGAAGATCTTACGCCCGAGGTCCGCGATCTGCGCCGCCGTCGTCGCCATCCCGCCCTGTTGCCTGCCTGCTTGCCTGCTCTGCTGCTCGACGACGGAAAATGGGAGGCCATTGGTTCAGCGGGTCAAGTACGCAATTTAGAACTTATGTGATGCTAGGTGTATAATTTATGAATACTATTAGTCTAGTGAAGCATATTATTTGTGAAATATTTGGTCATAATAGCACGCAATGGTGTGACAAATTACACAAAAGCGCCATGATGACACACAGCAACACTCGCCAACTCGCCAAGCAGCAAGCGCCAGCACTCCCCTCCCGACACGCCCAAGACAACGAACACTATGTGCCACAGCTGCGCGTGCAAGATCGGCCCGTCCATGCTGGCGTCCGACCTCTCGTGCCTGCGTGACGAGGCGCTCAAGGTCGTGGCCGCCGGCGCCGACTACCTGCACCTGGACGTCATGGACGGCCACTTTGTGCCCAACATCACGTGGGGTGCGCCGGTGATCAAGGCGCTGCGGCCGCACACCGACGCCTTCTTCGACTGCCACATGATGGTCGCCAAGCCCGAGCAGTGGGTCGACGACATCAAGGACGCCGGCGGCGACCAGTTCACGTTCCACCTCGAGGCGACGACCGCGCCGCTCGCGCTCATCGAGCAGATCCGCGCCGCGGGCATGAAGGTCGGCGTGGCGATCAAGCCCGGCACGCCCGTCGAGCAGGTGCTGCCGCTTGTCGAGAAGGTCGACATGGTGCTCGTCATGACGGTCGAGCCGGGCTTCGGCGGACAGTCCTTCATGGCGGACATGATGCCCAAGGTCGCGGCGCTGCGCGCGGCGTTCCCGGCGCTCGACATCGAGGTGGACGGCGGTCTCGGTCCGTCGACGATCGACGCCGCCGCCAAGGCTGGCGCCAACATGATCGTGGCAGGCAGCTCTGTGTTCCGCGCGAGCAGCCCGGCGGCGGTGATCCTCGAGATGCGTCACAGTGTCGAGCGCCTCGGCAATGGCAAGGCGGACGACGAGCTCACCAAGTTGTAGCAGCCTACGCCGAGTCCCCTCCACCCGTGCGGCACCAGCCGCGACTGCAGCAGATCAGCTGAGCTCAGCGCACACACAGTTCGGACTCGCGGTCCATCTGATGACTCGTACAGTGGAGCGCAATACACGATGTCGACACGTACAAGCTCTTGGAACACATGCATGTGTATGAATACTTGGTCGACGCGTCGAGCTCTCGAGCCGCCTCGCTGCTGCGGCTGACTCTACTGCGACAGCAGCAGCGCCAACGAGCCTCACGACACCCGAGCGCGCCGCGGGGGACTGGTGCTCTATTACATATCTTCGTCGCTGTCAGTGGCGTCGGCGCCGTTGACGCCCTCGGCCGCCAGACGCGTGTACGTGCCCTTGGACCACGAGCTGAGCGTCACGAGCTTGAACTCGGCCATCTTGCGGTCGAAGTGCTGCAGCAGCTTGCACTGCTCCGGCGTCAGCGTCTGGCCCTCTTTGCAGATCGTGTGGTCCTGGTTGAGCACCACGGCGCCCTTCTTCAGGTCCACGGGCAGGCCGAGCGTGCGCAGCGACTCGACCATGCTGCCGATGAACTGCGGCAGCGGCCCCTGCGGGAGCTTCACCGTCTCGGTGGCCACGAAGCCCGAGCGCGCGAAGTCCACCTCCGAGAGCTCCGCGAAGTACGCGAGCACCTCGTCCTTAGTCTTGTTCGTGAAGAGCAGCCCGACGTTGCCGTTGAGGTCATTCGAGAGCTTGAACAGGTTGTCGGCGTACTCCTCCTCGGGCGAACGTCCGAGCGCGACCTTCATGACCTTGTTCTTGCCGAGGAAGAATCTGTGCGAGCACGTTCGTTAGTTCACGTACGTACGTAGGTGTGCAGATGCAGAGCGCGAGCTGCGCGCTCAGGAGACGCACCGGCTGTCGCGGAAGTCCATGCGCACGTCCTTGAAATGGTTGGTGCGCATGTTGACGAACGAGAAGGCGAAGACCGAGTCATAGGCGTCGACGGCCTCGCGCACCGACTCGACGATCTTCTGCTTGAGGTCGCTCGTCTTCTTGTCGACCTTCGTGAGCGCCTTGGTGCGCTGGCGCTTGGACTTGGGCATCTTACTGAGAGCTTGGGGGCTTGCTTGACGGAGGAGCTGCTGGTGCTGCTGCTCGCGAAGTGGCTCGTGCCGCTTGTCAAGCGAGATGCGGCTGAGTGCCTCCACCAACCAAATCGGCCCGGTGTTTCTTCACTACCTGTTTTGTGTCGTGCGAATCGAGTTATATGTTTTTCATGTCCAGATTCCTCCCATTGTTGTCTCACTCGCTCAACGTATGCTCCTAATGCAGTCGCTTAGTGACAAAACCCCGGATCATCTTCCCTCTCGCCAACCAATCGACCACACTCCCCCCTCGCGACCAGCGCCCGCACTTGCGCGTGCCCGCCCCCCGTCGCCGCTTCCTCCTCCGACAACCATGGCCTGGGGACTCCCGGACCCCGTGCCCTCCAAGACGGCCGCGCCTGCCGCTTCGTCTGCCGCGTCCACCACCGCCACCGCTGCCGGCAAGCCCGTGAGCGCGGCGTCGCTGCAGGAGGCGATCGCCAGCGCGGAGGCCATCGACGTGTTCGCGAACGTCACGCCCGCGACGCGCGTGCAGCTCGAGGGCGTGGCACTGCTGCAGATCCTCAAGCACTGCCACGAGAGCGCGCCGGCGACCGTCACGGGCTCGCTGCTCGGGCTCGAGAGCGACGAGGAGCCGACGCTCGAGGTGACCACGAGCTTCCCGGCGCCGCCACGCGCCGACAAGAAGCGCGACGGCGACGAGTACCAGATCGAGATGATGAAGAGCCTGCGCGAGGTGGGCATGGACAACAACAAGGTTGGCTGGTACCAGTCCGTGCTCATGGGCACGTTCTGCACGGCGGCGCTCGTCGAGGCGCAGTTCCAGTACCAGCAGTCGCTCGGGCCGAACGCGATCTGCATCGTGTACGACGCCGCGGAGACCGCCAAGGGCTCGCTGAGCATCAAGGCACTGCGCCTGAAGAAGTCGTTCGTGGACGCGTACAAGGCCGGCGTGTTCACGAAGGAGAGGTGCGTGCGCTGCTCCTGATCCGTGCGTGGTGCTTGGTGTGGGTGTTCGCGCGGAGAACTCACGCTGGTCGGCTCGGCTCGTCCGCTCGCAGCTTCGCGAAGGACGACATCCGGTCCACGACGGTGTTCGAGGAGCTGCCGATCCAGGTGCACAACTCGGACGTGGTCCAGTGCTGGCTCCAGGAGGTCGTGCGCTCGAACGAGAGCGTGACGGCGAACAGCTTCGAGCGCCTCGACCTGGCCACGAACGCCTACCTCGAGAACAGCCTCAAGAACATCAGCGTCTGGGCCGACGAGCTCGCGCAGGAGCACTACAAGTTCCAGGGCTACGAGCGCGCACTACAGAAGCAGCGCGTGGCGTACCAGCAGTGGCAGAACCGGCAGCGAGAGGAGAACAAGGCACGCCGCGAGAACGACGAGCCGCTGCTGCCGGAGGAGGACGCGAACTTCTTCAAGTCGGTGCACCAGCCCTCGCGCCTCGAGGCGCTCCTGATCACCAAGCAGATGAACACGTACTGCGAGCACATCAACCGGTACGCGGGCAAGTCGTTCCAGAAGCTCTTCCTGGCGCAGAAGTTCCACCAGGGCCAGTAGACGCGCGTCGTGGGCGGTGGGCGGGCAGGCGGGCAGGCGGCTCGGTGTCTCCTTCGCGACGGCACTCGGTCGCCGCCGCCTGCCGACCGTCACGTGATCAGTGGTGTTGCGACGACGGAAGACGGGAGGATGAGAGAGAGAGAGAGAGGAACGGAGGGTGGACGGCAGGACTCGTTAGTTGGTAGAACGGCGGTTGTGGCCGCGGCTCCGGCTCCGGCTCTGCTCGGGAGGACGGCGTCGCGCCGCGCCGCTCGCTGTCGCTAGTATTCATTGGATCGCGCTCGTTCGTGGTGCTACTTGGGGTCCAGGGCTACGGCTCCGCGTGCTGCGTCGCCTTCGTCACCTGCGCTGCGCCGCTGCGCGTTCGTGGCAAGAGGACCGCGTTTGTCAGCGAAAGTGCGTGTTGGGTGTCCCCGTCACATGAGCGCACCTGTACAGGTTGTAGATGTGTGGGCTCGCCTTGATCGCCGCGACCTCGCGGTCCATGGCGGCCGCGCGCTGCACGAGCCGCTCGCGCACCGACAGCATGCGCTCCGGGACGAACTTGGCGGTCAGCGCCTGCACGAACGAGTGCCACGACGCGCTGCGCTCGAAGAGTTCCTGGCGGAGTACGACGTCCGGGAGGCGTCCTCCAGACGCGGCGTCGCGCTCCCCGATCACCGGACTGTTCTCCGGCGCCAGTGCCGACGTGTCACCGCTGCGCACGAACTCGAAGAGCGCGCAGAGCTGGTGCATCGTGTCCATCGAGGCAGCGATCGGAGGTGAGCGAGCGTCCTCGTCGGGGGATCGCATCTGCTGGAGGTCGAGGCGAGAGAGCAGCCACTTGACGCGGTGCAGGAGGAGCTGGTCGTCCTGGCCGCCGGACGCCGCGGAGGACGCCGCGTGGTGCACTTCGAGCTCCGTCTCGTCCAAGTCGATCTTCGCCATGAGCTCCTGGCGCTTGCTCGCGTGCAGCCCGACGACGTCCTTGAGGTCGCGCGTGAGCAGCGGGTTGTCCTTGTACATCTTTTCAATCCGGTCGACCGTGCCCGGGTGGATGTGCCGCACCGCCTCGAGCATGCCCTGCACGCGCGCGATGCTCTGTTCAGCCGTGTGGATGCCGAAGCGCGTGGCCTGCGTCGCGTCGTGCAGCTCCACGAGTTCCTGCTGCTTCTCGGCGAGCTTGCCCTCCATCTGCGCGATTGACGCCTGCAGCGCCGCGATGTTCTCCTGGTACAGCCGCGCGTTCACCTCGAGCCCGAGGCACATGCGCTTCTGGTCCTCGAGGCTGCGCAGCAGGTGGATCTTGGAATGGACGCCCTCAACGCTGCCGAAGAGCACCTGGTGCTTCCAGAGGCGAAAGAAGTTGTACTTGGTGTGGCGCCGCTGCCGCCGCTCGTACGCCACGCAGATCGTCTCCTTCGCCACGCGACTACTCTTCTTGTGCGCCGCGTGCACGTACCAGCACCGGAACGGCGTCTGGAAGATGCGCCGGCAGTATGCCTTCCACTCCTCCACGACGTTCGCGCGCAGCGCGTGCTGGTACTCGGCCCGGATGTGCCACTTGTGCAGCAGGCGCACGAGGTTCTCTTTCGTCGTGTCCTCGAACAGCCGGCGCACGCGCCGGATACGCTGGCCGTATTGAGCCCACGCGCGCAGGTGCTTGCGCAGGTTCGTGTGGCGGTAGTGCGCGTCGATCTTGCGCAGGTTGTAGTGTTTGTCGAAGCGCTCGAGCGTGCGTCGCTCGCTCACGCGCGCGATCGCCTTGTCCACCTGCGCGGCGCGGAAGAGCGGGAGCCACGCGCTCCAGATCCGCAGCAGACTCTTCTTGCGGTCGTGCGCCGTCGCGCGCTGCAGCTTGAGCTTCGCGGGCAGGTACTCGACCGAGTAGAGCAGACGGAAGTACATGCGCAGCACGTGCTCCTGGTGCTTGCCGCGGATCGTGCGGATGTTCTCCTTGAGGAACTCTTCGTGCACCATCTCGGTCGTCACGACCTCGAACCGCCCGAGCGACTCGAGGCGCTGCCGCGCCTCGAGGTGCCGCTTCTTCGCATCCGCGGACGCCTTCTTCCGGCTGCGAGGTCCCAGCGCCGAGCCCTTCCACGGCGAGAACACGCTCTTGACGAGCGTGCGCTGCTTGGACTGGAACCTGCGCTCAGTCTCCTCGATGCGCCGCATGCGCAGCGGCAGGTTCATGAGCACCACGTCTCGCAGCTCCGCGAGCACCTTGCGCAGGAGCGCGTTTGTGCGCTCTGCGCGCATCGCGATGATCTGTCCGTTGATGAACTCCTCGCGCGCCGAGAACTGCTCCACGTACACGAGCAGCACCGCACACTTGCGTGCGCGCCAAGTTCCCAACGCGCTGTAGAACCTGAGGAACCGCCGCCGCGTGACGAATGCGCGACAGAGCATCGCAATCTTCGTGGCCGCGATCTGCCGCTGCTTGTCGCCAGACGCCACCTCGTAGAACACGCGATCGAGGCGCCGCACCGTCGAGCGCAGCTCGCGTACTGCGTGGGTCATGTGTGCGCCGGCGCTCGGGTGCGCAGTCACTGCAGCTGCTGAAGCTGCCGTCGCAGCTCGGCGCGCTTTGCCTGCTGCGAACACGTCGTCCATGGACTGCTTGACAAGCCGCTCGATCTCCTGCTGGTGGTGCGTGCGCTGCGCGTCTCGACTGCCCACGTCGGTCGTCGGTCTTCGCCCGCCTCTGTTTCTGCCGCTGCTGTTGTTGCTGCTGCTGTGCGCCAGCGAGCGAACGCGCTGGTCGAGCGATGCGACCTCGTCTGCGATCTGCGTCATGCACTCCATAGACGCGACGCCGAGGAGTGTGCTGTCCGCAGCCGGCACTGCCTCGCGAGTGCTGCTGCTACCGCTGCTCGGTGTCGCGAGTGAGAGACTCGCATTCCGACGAACAGCAGCGCTCGTCACAGGTGTTGGCGCTGCTGCTGCTGCTCGAGCTGTGCTGAGTCGCCGAGCACTCGCTCCTGGCACTGCGGTGTTGCTGCGCTGCGTCTGCTGCTCACTGGCTGCGGCGGAGGCGCCGTCCACTGCGCGCTGCAGCAGCACCTCCTCGAGCGACTTGGCGTTCGGCTGCAGTCGTGACGTCTTGCGCACCATCTCTTCCTTCTGACCGGTCGTGTACACGCGAAAGGGCGATAGAGTTGAAGTTATGCTAGACAAAGAGGGAAGTCTCGACCTGAGAGATGCGAAGGCAAGGCAAGGCTGGTCGTCATCGCAGTACGTCGCGACAACTTGAAGCGAGATACTCGGACACGACACCAACGCGCGTTGCCTGCTCGTCCCGGAGCTCTTGGAAGCGAACGAAGCGCGATCGTGTTCCTTGAGGTCCGCCGTCGTCACACACGCACACACACACCGCACGCCTCTCTCTCTCTCTCTTTCTCTCTCTCTCTCTCTCTCTCTCGGCGGTGCACTCCGCTCTGGTCGACGCTGTCGGAGCTCGTGCCAGCGAATGCGAGCGCTTCTCCCCCATGCCGATCCGTCGAAGAGCACCTGAGTCAGTCTCCAGCTCGAAAATCGAAACACGCAGCGCGATGACATGCCGTGCGCAGTACTTGGCACTCGGCCACGCAGGACGCGCGCCATCGAGCGAACGAACGAGGGAATGCTCGCGGGCCTCGCTGCTGCCTGCCGCGCGAGCACGCGAGGGCGGCGGCGTTCCGCCGAGTCCCGCAGAACAAAAGCGTCGGGCATCCGCAAGGCGACGCAGAAGGAATCCGCGCACTGAACTCGGCGCTGGCGGCGGCGACTACGACGACGACGACGACGTCCGTGGCACGCGACCGATCGACCGCCTCTCTGCAGGATCCACTCATTCTCGAAGCCGGCGCTGCTCACAGCACACACACACTTCCGCCACCATACTCGCGCTCAACGTCTCGAACGCGACGCTCGGAGCGAGCGCGGTGGTCGCGCAGCCGGATGCTCGCAGTCTGTGCGTGTCACGCCGCTTGAGGTGCTTGCGCGGAGAGCTTGCGATCTACCACTCGTGCTCAGTGGACCGCGTGGTGTCGGGTGCAGGTACCTGGCGAACCTCAACTTCGTCGAGGTCTTCTCCGCGTCGCTAGCGTCGTTCCAGAGCATCATGTCATTGTACGTAGTACGCAGCAGCAGGAGCGCCATGTGGATGTGTGTGTGTGTGTGTGTGTGTGAGCAACAGTGGATCTGACACTCTCTCTCTCTCTCTCTCTCGCTCGCCCACGCGCTATGTGGTCGACTTCCTGCCGCGCAGTGCGTGCTCGAACTGCCAGCTCCAAGACGTGCCGAGCGCCATCTTCGAGCTGCGCGAACTCAAAGAATGGTGCGCTGGCTGCGCGCAGACATGGCCGGAGCGCTGCGCTCGCCTCTCACTGCTTGGCTGCGATCGCTGCACGCTCGGGGGCCGCGCAGCAGACTTCACAACAACCTGCTCCAGAAGCTGCCCACGCAGTTCGAGGACTCGCAGATCGAGATCTTGTGCGCACCTGCTTGAGAGCTGGCAGCAGGCGCTGACGATGCGCTCGGAGCATGATGCTGATCCCGACGCGCTGCTCCGTGCTCAGGGACTTGGCGCAGAACAAGTTCGCGGCGGTACCCGAGACGATCTGGCGGATGCGCAAGCTGCGCACGCTCGACCTCTCGAGCAACCAGGTGGCGGCGTGCGTCGACCCGCTGTCACCGCAGCCGCTGAACGCGAGTCTGACGAGCCTGTGCGTCCGCTGCCGCTGCATCTGCCGACGAGAGCGAGGAGCGTGGGCGACTCGGCTCAATGGATCGATCGCTGACGCTGAGCTGTGCTCGCTCCTCCACTTCAGCATCCTGGACCAGAACCCCATCTCGGAGATTGCGTGCAGTCTGCCAAACCTCCAGTCCATGTCAGTTGGGTCCACGTCCAGCGCGTGCTGCTGTCGACGCGTCAAACTCACGAGTACTCGGATGCGCTCCCGCAGATCCCTGCAGCGCATGAGGGCACTACGGAGTATCCCGGAGCTCGTCTTCCGGCTGCCCAAGCTGCGCAAAGTGGTACTCAGCGGGAACGCGCAGCTTCGCTTCAAGGAGCAGAGCCAAGTGAGCCTGAGCGTCACCGAGCTGTGCGTCGTTCAGTGTCTCGCTCGACGGAGTCCGTACTGGTTGGCTGCCTCGCTTGTTGACAGGCTACGCTTCGCTGCGCAGGCACCTGGCGTCCTGCGAGCTCACGAGCGCTCCGATGCAGGTCGTCGACGCGATGCCGGCGCTGCGCGTCTTCAACCTCTCCTCGAACAAGATCGCATCGCTCGGGCTGACAGCCGAGTCGGCACCCTCGAAGCTCCAAGTGCTGTGCGTGTCACCACTTGCTTGTTTGGCGCCGCGCAGCTCGTCCTCACGGCGCTGCTGCTCCGGTGGCGTCTAGGGACCTCACTGGGAACCGACTGGCGGACTTATCGGCGATCGTGACCTTCGCGCCTGCGCTCGCGGAGCTGCGTCTCGCCTCCAACGTCTTCAGCGCCTGCAACCTGTCGAGTCCGCAATCGTCGCTTGAGATCTTGTAAGGCTGCAGCCTGCGTGTGATGGAGCTCCACGCACAGCGTCATGTACTAACGGATCTTCGTGTGCGCAGGAACCTGTCGTCGAACACGCTCAAGAGCTGTGCCATCGCGCTCCCGAAGCTCCGGGTCTTGTACGTCCCCACACCCGCTTGTCCGTGGTGTCGGTGCAGCCACTTCTTGCTGACGACGAGTACTGCTCCCGAGCAGAGATCTGAGAGACAACCAGCTCCAAGCGGTGCCGCCGTCGACACTCGTGCTCCCGAGCCTTGACGAATTGTGAGCTCCATGCAGCTCGGCTCGGCGCTTGAGTCTGGAGATCGCATCTCACTCCTCCTCCCTGCGTGTGTAGGTACCTCACGGGGAACCCGATCAATCCGTGGACGCTCTCAGAAGACCAGCGCGAGTTCCTCGCCAACCTCTCGCGGTTCGTCATCCAGCAGAGCGCGTTCGCGTCGTGTCCGATCGAGGAGCAGCAGAACCTGCACGGTTACAAGGTCTGCGTCACGCCGATGACGCTCCCGCCGTTGCCGACTGGAACGCCTCTGGGCGTGCCGAACAACTCCAGCGCGGATGACAGCAGCAACGCGCTCAAGTCCTCGCGGAGCGACAAGTTCCAGATCGCGTACATCCTCGCGAGCTTCCTCCTCGCGCTCGTGATCGGGGTCGTCGTGTACCGCGCGATGATGAAGAAGGGCTCGACCAAGCCTGCGACCGTCGTGAGCTCGCCTGGCTCTGTCGCGTTCCTCGAGTCGCCGGCGCGCTTCAGCGACGACGTCCTCATCTTCCCGGCTGCAGCGTACGCAGAGATCGACCCCGAGGACGAGGTCATCGTCGATTCGAGCAGCAGCTGGGGCGGCGGCGCCGCGGACAGCAGCGACAACCAGAGTCACTCGGCGCGGCTCACCAGCAACTTCCGCCCGGCTGGCAGCGACAACGACTGGGTCGACAACGAACTCCTGGCGTGGCGCGTCGACTACGACTCGGTGCGGCTCGACGCGTGCCTGTCATCCACGTCGAGCGCGTTCGTCGAGGTCTGGGAGGCGACGTACCGACTCGACAAGGTCGCGGTGAAGAAGCTCAAGCCGAGCCGGCAGCTCTTCTACCAGAAGCACGCCGAGGTCGCCGACCCGGTCGTTCTCGCCAAGTTTATCGCGGAGGTCAAGGTGCTCTCGCACTTGGACCACCCGCGCATCGTCGCGTTCTACGGGGTCGCGTGGCGCGCCAACTCGCCGATCCTCTGCGTCATGGAGTACCTCCCGCAGCACGACCTGCACACATTCCTGCAGCTCCAGCGTGGACTCAACGTCACGGGAACGTCCGCCCGCTCGAGCGCCTCGACACTCGCGCTGCAGGGGTGGGGACCGGAGAAGCTCCACATCGCGCTGGATGTGCTCGAAGCGCTCGCGTACATGCACTCGCTCGACCCGGTGCTCGTGCACTGCGACCTCAACTCCCGCAATGTCCTGCTCGACAACGCGCTGCGCGCCAAGCTGAGCAACTTCGGCATCTCCAAGTACTTGGGTGCGTCCGGAGCGCCGCCGACGCGGACATCGTCGAGGCGCGCGCCGAGCCGGAGGTGGAGAGGCACGAGCGCGTACAAAGACGGCGACGATGACCCGAACGCGGTCGTCGCGGATGAGATGCGGCACCTGCTCTCGCAGAGCGCCGAGTCCGTGCGGTGGGTCGCGCCTGAGGTGTTGCTCGCGTACACGCACTACTCGGAGGCAGTCGACGTGTACGCGTTCGGTGTGCTGCTGTGCGAGCTCGACACGCTGCAGCTCCCGTACGACGACTTGCGGTCGACGCGAGACGGACGCCCCATGAACGCGGCGACGATCCGGAAGAAGGTCGCCAAGGGGGAGCTGCGTCCCCGGTTCTCGCCCGCGTGTCCGCGTGAGGTGCTCGAGATCGCCGACCTCTGCCTCGCGTTCGACCCGCACGACCGCCGCAGCAGCGCGGAGCTCGCGGAGCTTCTCCGCACATCAGCGGCGAGCTTGCTGAGCCAGCGTTCGACGCTCGAGTCGCTCAAGCCCCAGCGCATCTCGCGCGCGAACAGCAGTCCGTCCAGCAGCAGCGTCGTGTCCTCCGCCGAGACGGACTGGTCGCGCCGCACGCTCGAACTCAAGCCGGACTGGCGGCTGTAGATCATGTAAGCAGCTCTCACTTAGTCGAAGCGCCGCTTGCTCGAGCGTCCGCTGCTCGCCTGCGCTGCCATCTCGCGCGCCTCTGCTCGCTCCAGCGCCGCGAGTGTGTCCTCCATGGCGGACTCGGCACTTGCTCCGTTGCGCCGCCGCTTGCTCGCTTGCGCTGCGAGCACCGCAGCATCCGCGCCTCGCGCTCCGTCGCCGTCGCTGTCGCCGTCGCTGTCGCCGTCACCATCCGAACTCACGTCGCCGTTGACTGCGACGAAACCCTCGGCCGCCAGCACTCGCAGCCCTCCCTCGGTGCTCCCGACCACGACGGACTTAGTCTCCTCTGGCGCGTACGCTCCCGCGCGGCCGTAGATCAGGTTGTCGCGCCGCTGTTGTCCCACGCGCTGCTTGCTCCGCTTCTCCTGCGGATGCTCGCCGTCGAACTCGCTCGGCTGTCTCGCGGGCTTGATCGACCGCATCGACGCCTTCGCGAACCGCACGGCCGCGCGCTCCTCGGCGCTCACCTGCGCCTCATGGCGGAAGAAGCACAGCAGCGGGTTGCACACGTCGCAGCTCTTGTGGCACTCGACCACAGCGATCGCCTGCCCGAAGTACCGCAGGATCGCCTGCCGCCGGCACTCACGCTTCGTCGCGAACGCCCGCACGCTCTCGAGCATCGCGAGCGCATGCTGCGGCGTCTGCTGCTCGCGCGTGTCGCCACCGCCGTCAGGCTTGCCGAGCAGGAAGCGGAAGAGCTCGTAGTCTCGATGCGAATAGAGCAGCACGCTGTGGCTCGGCAATCTGTCGCGGCCGGCGCGTCCCGACTCCTGGTAGAAGCCCTCGAGCGTCTTGGGGGCGTTCCAGTGCACGACGAAGCGCACGCTCGCGTGGTCGATGCCCATGCCGAATGCCACGGTCGCGCAGATCACGTGGATACGGCCGGCGAGCCACTCGTGCAGCAGCTGCGCGCGCTCCGGCGGCGGCACCTTGGCGTGGAACGCCGCAACGCGGAATGCCGCGTCGAGCTGCTGCAGGCTCGCAGCGAGCGCGTCCGCGTCGCTGCGCTTGTGCACGTACACGACACCGCTGGCGCCGTCGTGGTGCGTCTTGACGAACCGGTGGAGCGCGCGCACGGGGTCGGCGAGCGCGTCCTTGTCCACGACTGTGTACGAGACGTTGGCGCGGTTGAAGTCACCCGTGAGCACGCGGGCGTTCGCGGCGAAGCGTAATTGCGCGCGAATGTCGTCGCGCACGCGCGGTGTGGCGGTAGCCGTGAGCGCGAGCACCGGGACGCCCGGGAACACGGCGCGCAGCTCACCGAGGCGCCGGTACGCCGGGCGGAAGTCGTGGCCCCACGAGCTGATGCAGTGCGCCTCGTCCACCGCGAAGAGCGCGAGACCGCCGCGCTCGTGCAGCGTGCGCAGCAGCCCGCGCACGCTCTCGGTCGCCAGCGTCTCGGGCGTCGTGTACAGCAGCTCGATGCGCGCGTCCTCCGCGCTCGCGTCCGACGGCGCCGCCTCGCGCAGCAGCGCCGCGTGCACCGCGCGGCGCTCGGCGGCGCTCGAGAGCGACGAGAGCGTCTCGACGCGCACGCGGCGGCGGCGCAGCGCGGCCACTTGGTCCTGCAGCAGCGCCAGCAGCGGGCAGACGACGACCACGAGCCCGCGCAGCAGCAGCGCCGGCAACTGGTAGCAGAGCGACTTGCCGCCGCCCGTGGGCAGCAGTACCAGCGCGTCCTGGCGCTTGAGCGCGCACCGCAGCGCCGGCGCCTGCTGCCCGCGCAGCTGCACCACCCCGAGCCGCCCGAGCGCCGCGCGGATCTTGTCGCGCCGCGCGCTCTGCGCCATCGTCTCCAAAAAGTGACAATACGTGAAGTGAAACAAAATCGTGTTGACTGGAACGACTGACTGCGACAACTCCGCTCTGCCTTCCGGACTCGCGCCATTCCCCATGACGACACGAGCTCCGGAGGTGCGTGGTGGCCGTGGCGACAACGAACTCGCGACCAACTGCTCGGCTCGATCCTTCCCGATGACGATCAATAGCTTCCGCAGCCGTCCTGCCGAAATCGTCT
>JAASFS010000515.1:0-16628 GCA_023333865.1 Globisporangium perplexum | reverse complement strand
TCGCTCTGTACCAGGTGTTTGCTTCCCTCACGAAAGCAGCGCGACTTGCTTCGTTTGCGATCTTCACGCGCTTGACGACGACATGCGCTCGGCCGTACGTGCCATGGTGCACGGTCCCGAAGGAGCCCCACGTGAACCACTTCTCGTCGTACTTGAACGCGTACTCTGGGAGAAACCACGATTGGTGTATCGGTGTATTCCTCGTGAACCGCGACACCTCATTGAACGCATTGTTCAGCACCTTGAGCTCCCTCTCCGTGTACTTGGACGTCACCTTGTTGTACTCGTAGAGGAGGTAGGCAAGTGCCTCAGACTGCGCTTGAGTCGCACCCCGCAAATCCTTCAGCAGCTTCACCCTCTCTTTGCTGATCTTCTCGAACGCTGCTTGCTGTGCATCTCGATCGCATTCCCACCGCTTGCGCCACACCGCGGCGTCACTGCTGTTGTCAAGTCCGTTGAGCGCCTTGTCGATCTCTTCGTGGAAGTCGTGGATCTTGGACACGATTTCGCGGTTGCACACGAGCCGAAACACCGTCTTCATACCGCGGAACCTGTCGAGGAAGGTGCGAAACTCCTCCGCGATGACGCCGAGACGAGCGCCAACCTGCGGCGCCGTCGCGAGCTTCGATGTGGCGACTTGATCCAGAGCCGCCGCGAGTCGCTCGACCACGTGCAGCGTCATGTTCTTCGCTTCCACCATCTCGCCAGCGAGCGGTCTCACTTCTTCGACACGGCGGCGCGAGAGCGTAATCCAAGGATCTTCAATCGTACTGGTGCCTTCCGCGGAGACGGCGGCATCACTACGCTCGCTCGCCATGTCGAAAGCCTCCGCTGCTCAAGTGACGAGAGGAGAGGAGGCAGGCGGCACCGCTAGGCGCTCTCCGGCTCCGCGAGGGGGGGCTTCACGACGCGGAGCTTCTCGCGGCGCACGGTACTTCTCGCGTGGCGTCGGTGCTGCTTGGCGGTGTCCGCGACGTGGAGCTTCTCGAGCGAGGGGATCGCGCGCTGCGAGTCCCGTCCTGCTTGCTTGAGCTGGCGGAAGATCGATCTGGCGAAGACTGAGTTGGTGGGTACCTCCATTCGACTCTTTCCTAGCAAACACGAGTATAATCGGGAATTGGAACTCTTACAAAAACCAAGTCATTTCACAACTTTCATAGTGAAATAATCACGGGACCTCTCCAAACTTGCTGCAGCCGCTCATTTCGACGACGAGATGCTGCGCGCCGGACTGCGCAGCGCGCTGCTCGCGAGGCGCTCTCCACCGCGTCGGGTGCTGAGCTCCGCAACGACAGCTCTTCCGCACGCGTGGGCGCCGATCGAGCACAAGTGGCAGCAGCGATGGGCGGCGGCGCCATCGACTGAGGCTCCTGCGGCAGCTCCGAATGGCTCCTTCTACTGCCTCGCGATGTTCCCGTACCCTTCCGGTAAGTGCGTGCATTGTGTGTGTGCTTGTCCAAGTGTGGTAGAGCGATCGGTACACCTACGCAGCGAGCTGACTTTGTGGCGGTGTGTCTGCTGGGAATGCGCGCGTGCAGGGCAGCTGCACATCGGCCACGTGCGCGTGTACACGATCAGCGACTGTCTCGCGCGGCTCAAGCGCATGCAGGGCTACGACGTGCGTGGTTGGCTGCCAGCAATCTCTTTGTGAAGTTGAGCGTGTGTGTATGTGTGTGTGTGTGCGCGCGTGGCAACTGACGGTGTATGTTGCGGGGGCGGTGCAGGTGTTGCACCCGATGGGCTGGGACGCGTTCGGGCTGCCGGCGGAGAACGCGGCGATCGAGCGCGGTATCTCGCCGGCGGACTGGACGGTGCACAACATCGCGCAGGCAAAGCACCAGCTGCAAGCGCTCGGCATCCGCATCGACTGGGACCGCGAGGTCACGACGTGCGCGCCGGACTACTACAAGTGGACGCAGGCGCTCTTCCTCAAGCTCTTCGACGAGGGCTTGGCGTACCGAAAGGAGGCGCTCGTGAACTGGGACCCGGTCGACAAGACCGTTCTCGCGAACGAGCAGGTGCGCGTCGTCGGGTCGCTGATGGTTCGTCCGTGTGGACATGTGAGGATGCTCACGGGATCGGCGCGGTTGTCTGCCTGCTGCAGGTGGACGCAGAGGGGAAGTCGTGGCGCTCGGGTGCGCTGGTGGAGCAGCGGTCGCTGAATCAGTGGTTCCTGCGCATTACCGACTACGGCGACCGCCTGCTGGATGACCTCGACAAGGTCGGAGCATCGTAAGGCTGAAGGTGTCGAGAGTGTCGATGATGCTCACCGCTCTCTCTCTCTCTCTCTCTCTCTGCAGCTGACCAAGTGGCCGGAGCCAGTGAAGCGTATGCAGGCGTCGTGGATTGGCCGGTCGACGGGATCGAAGGTGAACTTCAAGGTGCGCAAGCGAGAGCAGGAGCTGTGATGTTGGCTTCCGTTGGCGCTCGGCTAACTGGTGAACCCGCTGCTGGTGACGACAGGTTGTGCTGGACGCCGCCGCGTCGGCGGACATCCCGCTGACGGTATTCACGACCCGCGTCGACACGATCTTCGGCGTGAGCTTCGTGTCGGTCGCTCCTGAGAGCGCGGTGGTGGGTGACTTGCTGCAGCACGTCCCCGCGCCGCGCCTGCCGGAGGTTCAAGCGTACATCGACCGCGTGAAGGCACTGTCGAAGGACGAGCGCACCAAGGGTGACACCGCGAGCGGCGTCTTCACGGGTTTGTACGCAGAGCACCCGCTGACCGCAGACAAGGTGCGTGCATACTTGAGTTCGTGTCCAAGCGCTCCTGACTCCCTCAAGCTGACAGCGTCTCGTGTGCGTACGACGCAGGTGCCGATCTACCTGGCGGAGTATGTGCTCCCGCACTACGGCACGGGCGTCGTGATGGGCGTCCCGGCGCACGACAGCCGCGACATTGAGTTCGCGCGCCACCACGACCTTCCCGTCACTCAGGTGGTCGGAGCCGACAAGTTAGGCGACGGCGCGTCGAAAGCGAGCGAGAGCGGCGTCGTGACGGACTACGGCGTGCTGAAGAACAGCGGCGAGTTCACGGGGCTGTCGTCCAAGGACGCGCAGACCGCGATCAACGCCAAGCTCGCGGCGGAGGGCATCGGAGGCCCGTTCACGCAGTTCCGTCTGCGGGACTGGCTGGTGTCGCGCCAGCGGTACTGGGGGACGCCGGTGCCGATCGTCCACTGCAAGTCGTGTGGTCCGGTGGGCGTTCCAGTTCAGGACCTGCCAGTGGAGCTCCCGGAGCTGGACGACATCTCGGACGACCTCAAGGGCGGTGACGGTGAGTCTCCGCTCGCGCGCATGAAGGAGTGGAGGAAGTGCACGTGTCCCAAGTGCGGTGGCGCTGCTGAGCGCGACACGGACACGCTGGATACGTTCGTGGACAGCTCGTGGTACTACTTGCGGTACACGGACGCGCAGAACCGACGCGAGCTGTTCGCGCCGGAGCACGCCACCAAGTGGATGAAGCAGGCTGGCGCCGACCTGTACGTCGGCGGCATCGAGCACGCAATTCTGCACCTGCTGTACTCGCGGTTCATCACCAAGTTCCTGTTCGACCAGCAGATGCTCACGGCGGACGAGCCGTTCTCGCAGCTGCTGGCGCAGGGCATGGTGCTCGGGCGGACGCACAAGTCGCCCGGGTCGCTGCGGTGCCTCAAGCCGTCCGAGTACGCGGTGGGTGAGGACGGCCGGGTCACGGAGGTGAAGACGGGCGAGGAGGTAGTGACGACGTGGGAGAAGATGTCCAAGTCCAAGTACAACGGCGTGGACCCGGAGGTGATCCGCAGCCAGCACGGTGCCGACGTGACGCGGCTCGTGGTGCTGTTCAAGGCGCCGCCCGCGCACGAGCTTGAGTGGGACGAGTCGGACCTCGCCGGTCAGTCTCGCTGGATCAGCCGCATCTGGGGGCTTGTCGACGCGTCTTTGGCGGCGAGCAGCAGTAGCGGCGGCGATGACGCGTCGGTGACGACAGTCGACGCGCAGGAAGAAGCGGCGCTGCGCCTGGAGCTCCACGGCACGATCAAGCGCGTGACAGAGGCACTGGAGCAGCACCAGTCGTTCAACGTGGCGATCGCGGAGCTGATGAAGCTGTCGAACCTGCTCGGCGAGCGGCAGGCACTGAGGGCGACGGCGGCGTACCGCGAGAGTCTGGAGAGCCTCGCGCGCATGCTGGCGCCGCTGGCGCCGCACACGGCGGCCGAGATGTTCGAGGTGCTCGTCGGCGCCGGCGCGGACGTGCACGCGAGCGCGTGGCCGCAGTTCGACGCGGCGCTGCTGGCGGGTGCGCGGGTGAAGATTGTGCTGCAGGTGGGCGGGAAGCCGCGCGACACGATCTTCGTGGCGCCGGAGCTGCAGGGCGACCAGGAGCGCGTGCTCGCGCTCGCACTGGCAACGAGCGCCGCCGTTCAGCGGCACCTGCAGGGCAAGACCGTGCGCAAGGTGCTACTCATCCCGCCGAAGAAGCAAGGCGCGCACGGGATGCTCAACATCATGGCGGGGTAGAGAGGCGAAGAGGACATTTTTTGGGGAAAGGTGGACAATAGATGTCCTTTTTGCTCCCTGTCGCTTTAGAAAGGTCCATATATAAGCGACAGGGTGTTATCACATATAGAGTCTGGCCAAATGTACCTAATACAGATTTGTTTTCATTCTTGGTGTTTTAGATATGGATACTCCTTTTATATCATATTTGACCGTAAATAGCAAATATCCTTATAAGTACGATCGATGTCGCCTCACAACCTCGATTCTTTCACTACTGCATTCCTCATATCGAAAGCAGCATGAGCCAGCAGCAGATTGGGATGCCGCTGGATGCCACCGCCGCCGCCGCTGACGCCATGGCGGAGCCCGCGCCTGCCGACGCGCCAGAGATCGTGTCCGAGTTCCCGGCGCCGCCCGCATTCTTCGCGCTCTACCGCGACGGCGCCGCCGCGGGACCGCCCCCGCCAGCGCCGCTCGCCCCCACCTACCACATGTTCGGCTCGCCGTACAGCACACAGGACGTCGTGCCGGACCTGCTGCCGCAGCCGGGCCGCAAGCTCTACGCGCATGCGGCAGCGGCGGCGGGGGGCGGGGACGCGTCGTCGGCGTCGTCGTCGGCGTCCGCGTCCCCGTCCGCAGTCTCCAGCGGCGCGCAGATCCCCGAGTCTCCGACAGGCGACGAGCGCGTGGACTACAAGGCGCAGATGAAGAAGTGCGTCTGTGTGTATGAGGAGCTATGGGAACTATATGAGGAACTAAGCGGGTTGCGCGTGGCGCAGGATCAACCGGTCGCTGCTGGCGAACTTCGTGGAGCTCGTGGACGTGCTCATCAAGCGACCGGCGATCTTCAAGTGCGTGGTGACGCGAGTGTGTCATGCTGTCCGGAGGGAAGCGCGCGCTGACAGGAGATTCTGTGGATGTGGCGGTCGCACGCAGCGAGAAGCTAGACGACCTGGAGCTGCTCTTCCTCAACATGCACAACCTCATCAACGCCTTCCGGCCGCACCAGGTGCGCGTCGGGGATGGCGGTGACGGCGGACGACGAAGAACTACTGATGGTGGCGGACGTGCACGCGCAGGCGCGGGAGACGATCATCGAGATGCTCAAAGCGCAGATTCAGGAGCGCCGCGAGGCCGCGCAGGACATCCGAAAGTGCGTTCGTCGCGCGTGTGATGGCTGCTGACGCCGCGCGCGCGTCGTCACTCACTCACGGCTGCGCAGGACGATCGACGAGTCGAGGAGAGCGGTGGAGCTCGTGCACGCCGAGCTGCACGAGGCGCCGGAGGACGCGGCCCGGGCAGACGCGAGTGACGTGAAGATGGAGGACGCCGAGCGCGCCGGCGACGCCTCGGCGCGCAAGCACGCGCTGGAGAACGGACTCATGTCCCCGACCGGCGCGCACGTGGAGCAGTCGACGGTGAGTGTTCGGCGCCTGCGTGGCTGTGGCCGTGAGTGGCGATCGCTCACGTCTGCTTCGTGCTGGTCGCTTAGCGCGCTCGCGAGGTACGGCAGCTGCAGGAAGACTTCTTCGGTGCGCTCGACGCCGCGCTCGACGGCTGAGGCGGGCGGCAGCGGCAGCAAGACGAGCGGACGGCGCGTAGCGAATGCAGACAGTAACTTAGCGATCAAGCGGCTCCCGTGCGGCTCCCGAGCTCGCTCATGCAGCGTCTCTCTCCCTCCCTCTCGCTGCTTACAGCTTCACAGGAGCGTTCGAGTAGCCGCCGTCGGGAGCGCCGCCCACGGGAGTAGCAGGAGCAGCAGCGTACGCCGCTGGAGGCGACGAGGTTCCCGGCACGCGCGAGCTGCGGTTGAAGCTGTTCGCGGGGCTGCACCACACCGCACACAGCGCGGAAGTCGTCAGCCGTCAGTCGTCCAGAGCATGAGACCGGACGGGAGAGCGGCGCGCACCTGGAGATCGCGAGGTTGATCGCGTCGTACAGCGGCGTGGCGCCGACCGGCGGCGGCTCCATGCCGCCCAGCAGCTCGGCGACCTGCACGTCGCGGCCGTAGAACGCGCGGTTGATGTCGGGCCGCGCGAGGATCATGGAGCCCTCGAGCGAGATGCCCACGAAGAGCCCCTTGGCGTGCGAGTACGAGTAGCACGGTGCGACCGCGAGGTCGGAGCTCGCCTCCATGGCGCCTGCCGCCACGCGGCCGACGGGACCCGCGCACACGCCGAGCTCCGCCCCCAGGTTCACTTGTCCCTTGGAGCAGAACGCGTCCACCGCGCGCTTGGTGTTGAGGACGACGACGAAGTCCGTGATCTCGCCGCCGATCTGCGCTCCCCAGCCCACGCCCGCGGTCGCGATCGCCGACGGTGCCGACCAGCGTCCGTCCGGCAGCCGCGCGACGACGAGCCCCGTGCCGACGCGACCCGTGAACACGAAGCCGACCTTGATGACCGTGAGGAACTGACACACACGAGCATCGTGAGCTTCTCGCTCGCAGCTCTTCCGCACCGCAGGACGCGAGCGGCGACCATCTCATGACCCACCGCGATGCCCTTGGCCTGCGTGATGAGCGGGAGCGGGATGGACTGGTCCTTGATCACCCCCTGGTACATGAAGTTCTTGACGCTGTACGCCGCCTTGCGGATCTCCTCGCGCAGCGTGAACGAGTAGGGCGAGTTGAGGAAGCGCTTGGCGCCGGCCTCGTCGATCTCGTTCTCCTGCACCGCGTTGCTCATTGTCTCGCCTGCCGGTCGCGCGCGGAGGCGCAGCACAGCACAGTCAACTTGTCTATCGACAACACACACGCACACAGCGGCGACGTACGGAGCTCCGCCTGCAGCGGCAGCAGCGCGTTGAAGCAGTCGTCGCACACGCGCTGCGGGTTATGCGCGTTCACCGAGAGGTACTGGCGCTCCGGGTTCGCAAGGATCTGGTCGGCACGGATGAGGCTGCGGCGCGGCGTGCAGACGTCGCAGAAGACGTGGCCGCAGAAGCTGCGCGGGAGCGCGACAGTCAGACACCGAGGGGTCCGCGGATGCAGTCGACGCTGTTCTTCACGCACCGGCAGTGGTGCTTGCGCCGCACCCAGTCGAAGAGCAGCTGGCAGCCGAAGCAGAGACTCACTTCGGCATCCGGGATCCAGCGCACGGTGGTCGGCAGTGGCAGCGGCGGCGGGGGCAGCGCGCTCGCTTGCGGCGGCGGCGGTGGCGGCGACTCCTGGTGGTGCATCATGTTGCTCGCGCTGCTTCTTGCGAAGTTAGCACTTTTTACATTAATTCTTTGAGAATATCTTGCAGCTCTAGTCTGCAAATACAGTTTATTAGGTTGTCGGTGTTAATGCATAGCTAAACTACGAACAAAGCACGACAACTTGTTTGAAAAGCATGCAAAATAGCCACAAGATCGCGCGACGCTTCGTGTCTCAGTCGCTCGGAGACTACCGCTGCTGCTCGACAGCGGTGTCCGCCTCGTATGGCGACTGCACCACCGACACCGCTGGCTGCGCTCTCCAAGCTCGCGCCGCTCGACACCGGGGCGGCGCCGCTGAGGCGACTGCGGGACCAGCACGAGCGCGCGCTGCTCGAGGCGCTCGGGTCGCTGGCTGCCGACGAGCTCACGCTCGTGCTCTCGAGCCGCATCGCGGCGCTGCTCACGCACGTGCTTGCTGGCGGGCTCGACTCGCTGCGACCCGCGAACGTGGCACAATGCGTCGAGCTCTCGGACGACTCCGTGCGCTCCATCCGCTGCCGCACAGTCGTGTACCTGACGCACGCGAGAGTGAGCGACGTGCGCGCAGCGGCGCAGCACGCGAGCGCGCTGCTGCAGGAGCCAGCGCCGCGAGAGATCGCGCTCTTCGCCGCAGGCCGATGGACGAGCCTTTGCGACGAAGTGCTAACGCACTACCAGCTCTCGGAGTGTGTGCGAGTGTGCAGCGTCCCGCTCGGCTTCGTGCCGCTGGACAAGGACCTGCTCACGCTCGGCTACGAGCGGTGTTTGTACGACTGCAGTGTCGCAGGCGACCGAAGCGCGCTCATGGACGTCGCAATGGCGCTCAAGCAGGTGCAGGAGGTCTACGGCAGCTTCCAGCACATCAAGTACAAGGGCGAGCTCGCGATGCTTGTGCTGAACCACATGATGGAGCTCAGTCAGAGCTCAGACGACCACCGCGACGACGAGCGGCAGCCGCGGCGCAGCGTCATGGACACACTCGTCATCCTCGACCGCCGCGTCGACTACGCGTCTGCGCTGACCACGCCGCTGACGTACGAGGCGCTGCTGGACGAGATCCTGCACATCCAGGACGGCTACATCACCCTCTCACCCATGCTGCTCACGTCGGACCCGAACGCGAGCGACGCGCCGATCCCGTTCGCGCTCAACTCGGCGGACGCGATCTTCGAGGAGATTCGCGCCATGAACGTCCACACGATCCCGAACACGCTCAACGCGCACGCGAGCGCGCTCAAGTCGTCGTTCCGGCAGTTCCAGAGCACGAGCGCCGCGGCGTCAGCCGCCGAGGTGCATGAGTTCGTCAAAGGCGTGCCGCTCATGAAGGAGAACCAGCAGCACCTGGAGCACCACATCAACCTGCTCGAGTACCTCGAGCTCACGACGGCCTCGCGCGCGTTCCGAGATCAGTGGAAGCTCGAGCGCGCGATCATGGACCTCGATGACAACGCGCTCGACGAGATCGAGGAGATGCTGTTCCGCCACGAGCCGCTGCCGAAGGTGCTCCGACTGCTGTGTCTGTACAGCGTGGTGCACGACGGCTTGCCGCGACGCGAGCTCGAGCGCATGAAGCTGCACCTGGTGCGCACGTACGGCCACGAACTCGTGCTCTCGTTCGACAATCTGGAGCGGCTCGGACTCTTCTACGAGCAGCGAGAGAGCGGCAGTAGCCAGGACGGAGACGCCAGCACTGGTGACGCTCGCTCGGCGTTCCAGTTCGTCGCCGAGGCGCTGCAGGTGATCGACTTGGACGTGAACCTGGAGAATCCGCGGAACGCGGCGTTCGTGACGTCCGGGTACGCGCCAATCTCCGTCCGGCTCGTGGAGGAGGTGCTGAAGGCGCAGTCGTGGTGCGCGGTCGATGCGGCGATGAACTGCATCCCCGGCCCTCGCGCCGAGATCAGCGTGGTGAGCGCGAAGGACGCTCAGTCGAAGGCGGCGGCGAGCAAGAGTCCCAGTAAGAAAAAGAGGAGGAAGCGTGTGGTCGTCATCTGCTTCGTCGGCGGCGTGACGCACCTCGAGATCGCGGCGCTGCGGTGGCTCTCCCAGTTCTGTGCGTGACTCCTGCTCTTCTCCATGACGCTGATGGTCTGGCTGATGGTTGTGCGTGTGTGTATATGTGTGAGAGCAGATCCGTACGAAGTGCTGATCGCGAGCACGAGTCTCACGAACGGCACGTCGCTGCTCCACGACGTCCTCGAGCGCATCCCAGGCACGGCGTAGCTGCTTCAACGCTCTCGAGGCAGTCACCACACGACACGAGAGATATAGAGAAGCAAGACGAGCGTATCTTGCGCAAGTACAAGTGTAGAGAGATGCTCAAGAGCAGCAGCGGAAGCTCAGAAGTGCGGGTGGTACCCTGCGCCGGTGGTCGTGCTCGGGTCGCTGCCGGCTCGGCACTCGCCGCGGTAGTTGGCGCAGTCGACGGGCTTGTGACCCGTGTAACCCGGGAGGTTGTCGCTGTGGTAGAGTCGCAGGTCGTCTCGCGGCGAGTGGAGCACGTCGCCGTTCGCCTGCGCCAGCGCGTGCGGGTTGTGCTGCGCGCGCGGCAGGAAGCCCGCGTAGCCCGGGATCTGGAATGTGTTCTGAGACGTCCCGGGCGTGAGGTCCGTCGTGGTCGACGCCATGCCGCGCTTGCGCATGTACGGCCGCTCGAGCGGCAGATCGCCGTACGCGCCGTAGTCGATCTTGTAGCTGCTCGCGGGCGTCGTCGCGGGGATCACCTTGACGGCGGCTCCAAAGCCTCTGGGCGACCCCGTGCGCTTGAGGTGTGTGGCGAACGCCTCGAGCTCGGACGCGAAGACACCGTGCACGTGCTCAGCCGCGCCGCGGAAGATCTCCCAGGTGATCGAGTCGCGCGCGGCGCCAGCTCCGCCCTTGCGGTCCAGCCGACTGACGAAGACCTCGACGATCCGCGCAGCGTTCGGGATGCCGCCGAACACGCGCTTGAGCACGAGCGGCACCTCGAGCAGCTCGATCGTGGGCTCGGCGCCTGCCGCGTTGTTCTCACGCGCGTCCGCGACGGCGTGGAACGCGCTGGCGTAGCTCTCAGTGGGGATCGCGAGCACGGCGCGCAGGTGCTCGTCGAAGTCGGCGAAGTCCTGTTGGTAGGTGCTCGTGGCGAGGAAGGGCTTGGACTCGGGCAGCTGCTCGTGCGCCATGACGCCGCGCTTGTCCGGCACGCGGTACTCTCTCGGTGCTACGTGCTGCGTGCTCTGCGTGACGATCGATTCGTGCGCGTGACGCCCGACGCGGTTCATCTCAGGCGGCGTCACGATGCGCGAGCCCATCTTGGAGAACTTGGTCGAGCGCGACGTGTACGTCTCGCCAGGCTTGAGCGTCGCGCACTCCTGCGCCGCGAAGGACCGGAAGCCCTGGTAGCCCGTCGTCTTGGACGCGCACATCGTGAGGCGGCGGCGGCGGCGGCGTACTGCGCTGTGCCGAGGTCAGGCGCGAGGTCGATTGAGACTTCCGACATCCATAAATGGCTTCAACCTGCAAGTACTGTAAATTCTTGGTTTCATCACTATCATTTGTTATACTGAAGACCTCCAGGATGTCAAGGAGGAGGAAGTCGCTGCTCGATCCATGCTTCACATGTGCTTTGACGCTGCTGCTGCTGCTGCTGCCACCCGCATGTCGATTCAGTGCCGAGTAGAGTGACTATGTCGCTGTAACAGCGTTCGTCGAGAGGTGCTGTTGTCCGCTTGACGAGATGAACACTCGCGTCTCTTCGAGTCCTTGAGCTGCTGTGCTGCGATGCCGGAGCTCATGCTGCGCCGCCGTCCAAGCGACGACCGCGCCGACGCTGTCGAGTGGCAGCGCATCGTCGAGGCGCAGCAGCGAGAGATCGAGTCGCTGCGGTCCCAGGTCTACGCTGACGTCGCCATCAACGAGGACGACAACAGCTACAGACAGCCGAGTGCACTCTCGTCGCTCGAATCGGCGCTCTCGACGCCCCGCAGCTCCTGCGGGCGGCTCACTGACGACGCAGAGCGCGTCGACATCGACCCCGAACGGTTCGAGGCGTTGTGCTGCAAGCTGCAGCGCGCGCGCAGCAAACTCGTGAAGCGTGACGTGCAGACGCGAGATGCGCGCGCACAGATCGCCGCGCTCCAGCAGCAGCTTCGATGTGCTCGCGAGACAAACACGCACCTCACGGCGCGAGTCATAGCTCTCGACTCCGAGCTGCAGCGTGAAGCAGCAGCGAAGGAGCAGGCGGTCGAGAAGGCAGCGGAGGCGCTGCTGCAGTGCGACGCGCTGAAGGCGAGCGCCGAGCGCTTCGACGCAAGAGCACACTCGGAGACGCTCGCCAACCAGACGAAGGTGCGCGAGCTCGAGCAGGAGAACGCTCGACAGCGAGCAGAGATCTTAGCGCTCGCGGGTGAGCGACAGGAGCTCGCGCTTCAACTGCAGTCCGTTCATGACAAGGAACGAGCGTATGGCAGTTCATGCGACGTCATCCGCCAGCTCCACGCGCTGCAAGCGGAGGTGCCGCATCTAAGCCACGCGCTGGAGCTGCAGACGCGCCACGCGAGCGCGCAGCAACAGGCAGCGCGAGCGCTCGCAGCCGAGAACGCGCAGCTGGTGCTCGATCTTCAGCGCGCGCGCGACGAACACGAGCTCCACGCAGCGCATCTGCTGCAGGCGACTCTCGCGCTCGATCAGCAGCTCAAGGCGGCGCAGCACTCGGAGCAGAGCGCGCAGCAGCGAGTGCGAGAGCAGGACGAGCAGCGCGCGATGGCGGCGGAGGAGCTCGAGCTGCTGCGTTTGAAGGACGCGCTGCAGACGCAGCAGCTGCGCACGTTCGGCGACGACTACGCCCTGCTGCTCGGCGCGTATCGCGAGCTCGTGCGGGCGTCCAGCGGCATGGAGCTCTCGCGGCGCGACATGCGCGCGGAGCTGGTGAACAGCCGGGCGAAGGTCGCGGCGCTGCGGCGCTCGCTCGAGACGCTGGACGTCGAGATCCAGAAGCTGAGCAGAGTGGTGGCGGCGAACCGCACTCGGTCGGTGGTGATGACGATGGTGGCGGTTGTTGTTGGTGGTGCTGACGCGGAGCTGCGCTGTGGCGGTCAGCGACCAGTCGGTCGGACGAGCTCTGCGCGAGTACGCGCGGCGGAACCGCGTGCTGGAGAGCGCCGTCGGCGCGACGAAGGCGCAGGTGCGTCACGCCGAGCGGCTTCGCTGCCACTCAGCCGGCTGACGCTCCCTTTCATCCGCCCTCCAGCTCCGCGCGGTCGCCGAATCGCTGCACGCGAGCGAGCGGCGGAAGGCGCAGGCGGTGACGCAGGCGTCCGAGCTCAAGCGCGACCTGGTGGTCGAGAAGTGCCAGCGCTCCGAGTGCGTCGTCACTCGGTGTCCGTCGCCAACTTCTCGTCGTGCTCTCCGCCTCTCACTGCCTCGTGTGACGCACAGTCTGCTGCGCCAGTGCGGGGAGCTCGAGCGGTGCCTCGCGTCCTGCCACGCGTCGGCGGCCGAGACGCAGCAGCGCGCGCGGCTGCTGCAGAGCGAGAACGGCGTGCTGCAAGGCGCCGTGCAGCAGCTCTGCGCGTACTCGCACGCGCTCGTGGCGGCCGAGCAGACGCTGCGGCGCGAGCTCAAGCAGCTCGAGGTGACAGGCAAGTCCGAGCCCGCGGTCTTCGGGTGAGTTGCGCCGTCCGCACACAAGACACACAACGAGTCATAAGACACAACGATCGAGTCATAAGAGAGAAGGCGCCGAGCGCGTCGTTTGCACGTCTAACGGGCTCGCGAGTGCGCGCCGAGAGCGGGAAAGAACGCCGGACGGGACCTTCTCCATGCAGCAGCAGCAGCAGCCGGAGTGATGGTGGCGGCGCGGAGCTGCTTAGTCCGAGTACGTGCACTCGGCCGGGAACGTGCAGCCCGAGTGGCGCAGCACAACCTGCGCCGCCCAGTGGCCCGCAGTCACGCAGTCGACGATCGGGCGGCCGAGCGCCAGGCGCGACACGAAGCCGCCTACGAACGCGTCGCCCGCGCCGTTCGTGTCGACAATCTCGCCCGCCGTGAGCGGGGGCACGTCGAACGAGTACACCTCGCCCTGGTACACGGCCACGGTCGGCTCGGCGCCTTGCGTGAAGACGACCGTGCGCGAGCGCGCGCCGTTGTTCTTGGGCAGCTTGGCGAGCTTGAGCGCGATCGTCTTGATGTCCTCGCCCCAGCCGTGCGCCACGCCGAACTCGCGCGCCTCGCTCTCGTTGCCGAAGACGAAGTCGGCGTACGGCACGGCCGCCATGAGCGGGTCCTTGAAGAACTGCACGACGAACGGCGCCGCGAGGTTGAGCATGAAGATCTTGTTGTGCTCGCTCGCGTGCTCCGCGAGCTTCATGACGGCCGGCGGCGAGACCGTGAGGTGGAAGCCCGCCGAGTAGAAGAACTTGCCCTTGGTGATCAGGTCCTGGCTCACGTCCGACTCGAGGTGGTCGTGGTGGAAGTGGTTCGCGGCCGAGAGGTTCGCCACGAGCGAGCGCTCCGAGTCGACGACGCACACGGCGCACGTGCCCGTGGCCACGTCCGCCTTCTCAAGGTAGTGCGCGTTGACGCCGTCGCGCGCCGCGCACTCGCGCAGGATCTGCCCGTGCTCGTCCTTGCCGACGCTGCCGAAGAACGACGTCGCGGCGCCGTTGTGCTTGTTGAGCATCCACTGGGCCACGCGGATGCTGTTCTGCGTGGCGCCGCCCGCGACGAACACGGGCTTGTACGCCGTCGTGATCTCGTCGTAGAGCGGCAGGTGGGTCTCGTCCGCCAGGATCGCGTTGTCGAGCTTGAGCCCGTACTTGTCGAGGAACGCGTGGTCCACATCGGCCGAGATGTCGAGCAGCGGGTTGCCGAGGCCCACGATGCTGTGCGTGAGGTGCGGGTGCTCCGTCGGGGTGCTCATGGCGTGCTTGGGCTTCTTGCTCGGCGGGGGCGGGGGACTTGCGGGGGACGGCGGCAGATCGCGACTGCCACGGGTGGACGCGGAGGCCGCAGCCGCGCTAGCAGCAGCGGAGGCGGAGCGCATCGGGAAATGACCGGGCTCGAGAGTGGGAGCGCAGCAGGTCTCGAAACACGTCAGAGCGGGGCGGAGGGCGGGGCGTGCATGTCGACAGCCGGTATACTGAAGCGGAGTGCCGAACTGGACACACCTCCCCGAGTGAACCGCCTGCGGCTAGGTTTTCCCCGTTCGCTCAAAGTCGGCTTGGCTGGTCCAGCGATCCCCGCCGCCCTTGTCGCCTTGCTTGCTGTCTTGCTATCTGCGCTTGCTGCTGCTTCCGTCCAAGCCGGCGCGCGCTCGTGTCGCGCTCAGACACACAAGCGAGCGCCAGCGAGGTGTGCTAGGACGGAGGCGACGAACACGTGAACGAGTGGTCTGGAGTCGCCTCATCGTCCTCGCGGTGAAGGTGTCTACCGATACATTTCGCGATGGCGACGAACTCTCGCGCGTGATGCAAGCGCTGCTGTCGATGCGCTTGAACACGCATATCGACAGCAGTGTGACGCAAGTCTCGTGAGAGCGGGGGCGACAGCATAGCGACAGCGCGAGGCGATCGAGCCCACATTGATCATATCCGTAATTTCCGCAAATCTGATGTTTATACATCCAGCCATACCATGCATTTTCTAAATCTGGCATTTGTATCTGTCTAGATCACGAATAGCGCGATATATCCGGCAGTTTCGTTGGCGGAAAAATCCCCCTCTCTCTCTCGCCTTCATTTAGCGAACGCCGCGCCGAGCGTGAAGCGTCTCTGTGTACGCGAAGGAAGGGGAAGCAAGCCAAGCAAGGAAGGCGATGGACGGACTCGGCGTGGTGTACGAGCCGGACGACGCGCTGGACGCGCCGCAGACGGCGGCGGCTGCGCAGACGCCAGTGGCGGCGGCGGCAGCCGATCCGCAGCAGCCGACGTCCGCGCCGCCAGAGGACGACGAGGACCTGCGCGCGCTCGCCGTGGAGCCGGAGGAGCCGCAGGCGGCGGCGGCAACGGCGGACGCGGCGGTGGCGGCAGCGGTGGACCCGGCGGCGGCGGCGGCGCAGTACGACGCGTACCAGCAGCAGTACCAGCAGCAGTACAACGCCGCGGGATACGGCGACTACAGCCAGCAGCAGCAGCAGCAGCAGTACGGTGGCGGCTACGGATACGGCGGCGGTGGCGGTGGCGGTGGTGGCGGCGGCGGCGGCGGCGCGTCGCACGGCGGCGACTCGGACCGGTCGGGGCCGCAGCCGGGCAAGCTCTTCATCGGCGGCATCTCGTGGGAGACGACGGAGGACTCGCTGCGCGCGCACTTCGGCAAGTACGGCGCGCTCACGGACGCGGCGCTGATGAAGGACAAGTACACGGGGCAGCCGCGCGGCTTCGGCTTCGTCACGTTCGCGGACTCGTCAGGTGCGTGTGTGTGTGTGGTGATGTCGCGACTGGCTGATGTGGGGAGTGCTGCAGCTGCTCCGACGGAGATCCGCCGCGCCTCCGCCCACCACGCGAGGAGCGCCCAGTGGGAGCAGTCTGGGGGTCGAGACGCGGTCTCCCCCCTGTCGCTGCTCCTGCTCGGCGGCGGCTCCCCCGACCGCCCCCGCGTCGCCATCCTCGCGTGGCTAATGGCGGCGTCTGTGGTGTGTGTACGTGCGTGTGCTGCTCTGCTAGCGATTGACCGCGTGCTCGACGAGACGCACACACTAGACGGTCGGTCGGTGGAAGTAAAGAGAGCGATCCCGAGAGATAGGTCCGCTCCCGCGCGCTTGCTGCTGCTGCTAGGCGTAGGTGCCGGAGAGGAGTGGAGGAGAGGAGGAGAGCAGAGGAGCAGCAGCAGCAGCAGCGATGAACGAGAAATGCACGGAGCTTTGCCCCCACCCTCGCGCCGCCCGCCCGCCCGCCTCACTCCTCTCGCGGCCCGCGCCTCCCAGCCGAGCAGTTCGACGCCGACGACGGGAAGCAGGTGATCGCTGACGCGCTCTCTCTCTCTCTCTCTCT